>CABHPP010143318.1:7849-67644 GCA_902168425.1 Peromyscus attwateri
AAAAAAAAAAAAAAAAAAAAAAAAAAAAAAAAAAAAAAAAGAGATATGAACTAGAAGGAGTGAGAAGGACTTGGAGAGAGGAAATAGAAGGGAGCAACGATGTAATTATATTAGAATCTCAAAAGGTAAAAACATATTAAAAAAAAAGATATCTTGCCATGTAGTCCAAGCTACCCTGCAACTGGCTATGTAGCCCAGGCTGGTTTAGAATTTCTGATCTTTCTGTCTCAGCCTTTTGAGTGTTGGGATTACAGGCATGGCCCCCACACCTGCTTCCCAGTAGTCTTTCCCTTGTTTTCTTCAAGTCTCTAGAAGGTTTAGCTGGCTATCTCCTCATACCAGAGCCTGTCTGAGCTCCACAGCGTTCTGGCTGGTGACCTTCACTCTGGCTGTATTACAAGCTCTCTGAGCAGAGACCACGCCTGTCTCCTTCACTGTTGTCTCGCTAGTGCCGAGGCACAAGTCAGGTCTTCAATATGTGTATGGTCCTTGAGCTCGTTTCCCAATCGCAGATGAAAGGTGCTTAAAGGCTCTTTCTTTAGGCAATAGATGTGCATTCTAACAAAGACTTGCAGGAAACAGTAACCATGGGATTCTGTTTATTTCCCCAAGTGAGTGGCACCTCATGGGAACCAGTATTTTCGGAAGTGGAGAGTAAGGAGATGGTGGGTCAACACAGGTTTTGTCCTGCTGCCATTCGGGAGCTTATGGCAATCCTCAAATCATGCTGTACATTTACTACTGCGACCTCTCATTTTTAAATCAAAAGCAGGAGTGAGCCAGGAGCAAGTAGAGATGAATCTAGTTTCATCCTAGCTCAGCGCATCACTGGCCACGAGACCTAGAGAAATCCTTTCTCTGTTCTGCCATGACAGATGAGTATTCCAGTGTAAGCTCATCTTCCCATGAGAGAGGGAGAGAAAATAGTAACTCAAAGACAGTGTAAGTCATTACTCTTTACCATTTTCATATGCAAAAAAAAAATTATAATGTGGAGTTGAGGTTAACTCAGACTGTTGTCACGTTCTCCGTGATGAAAGCCAATCAGAATCACTCCTTTCTCTTCTCATCCCTCCCTCCCCCTTCTCTCTCCTTCATTTCTGTCTTTCTTCCTTTCTCGATTTCAATTCCAATGTTCTTAGACAAGCAAGGCAGATGTTTCTGCTGTGGTTGGGATTTGGAGGGCAGGGGTGACTAGAATTTAGTGCTCCAGTGTAAGCAGATGAGTGAGCCTTGTGCAATGAACTGCCTGGCCCTGCATCCTGGGGCTGTAGAGGGTTAAGCAGACCACCCTCACGGAGAGGGGCAGCTTGGCATGTGGTGTTGGACCCCAAGTGCAGTGAGAAAGATGAACATTTGGTGTAAGGGGGATATTCCAATGGTCCTGGAAGGGGCTAGAGCCTGAGGCTAGGGATATTTCCACTAAAAAGCCTCATAGGAGGACACTGGAACTCTGAGCGGTTCAGAATTCTTCATTTGTTGTCTGGGTGGTTTTTTGTTTTGTTTTGTTTTTTGTTTTTGTTTTGGTTTGGTTTTGGTTTTTTGAGACAGGGTTTCTCTGTGTAACTTTGAAGCCTGTCCTGGACTAGCTCTGTAGACCAGGCTGGCCTCGAACTCACAGAGATCCACCTGCCTCTGCCTCCCAAGTGCTGGGATTAAAGGCATGCGCCACCACCGCCCGGCTTGTCTGAGTGGTTTTAAAGAAAGGTCTCACGATAGCCTCGGCTGGAGAACTCCAGATCCTCCTCACTTGCTCCTGAGGGCTGCTATTACAGACGCACACCTCTACATCCTGTTTTAGTTTGAGGGTTCTAAATCCAGATATTGCATCCAAAGTTACGAAGGTGGGTGTTTTAAGGTAAGGAGTAAAGGGCACATCTTTACCCTACTTTATTTGACGGTTTGATGGATTGCTTTATAAATGCCAGCACAGAGCCCTTCTTTGGTTCTCTGGCTGGGGTCCTGTGATCTGGAGGACAGGCTTATTGAGACTCTCTCCGGGAAACTTAATTTTCTTACTCGTTATTATAAAAACAGAAATTAAGCAAGTAGAGCTTTAAAAGCCCTTTGGGCCTGGCTGTGCCTTTCGCCACACTCCCATAAACCGCTGGTAAACATTTCATAAGCCAAGTTGGCACAGGGCTAATCTAGCTCTGGGAACAGCCAATTTCTGCCAAGCAGCCACTTTGGAGCCAAAAGTCATGACTGGAGATGGCCTGACCTGATTCAAGGGCCACAAGTCCCTTCCACATTTCAGAAAGGGCACGTCACTGGCTCAACGCTGTGCAGACTGAGTCTCATGTTTCTTGTGCGTGATCTTCTACATGACTCACCTTGCTTGACAGAAACCAAGTGTTGAATTCAACTTACCAAAGGCTGGCTCTTTCTGGTTGGCCAAAGTTGGTATTTTTCTGAAAGGTGAACCTGAAACTACTCTGATTCTGTCTTTTTTTTCCATTTCTTCTGTTCTGTTCTTGGCCTCTCCTTCCCTCTAGCCAGGCAAGTACAGAAAAACAAAACAAAACAATGAAAAGAATGGAAATTTCTTCCATCTTGGGAGATGAAAAGAAGAAATTAGTTGTATGGAGGAAGCAGATGATTGTACCTGGAGCCTGGGACTTCTGCTGTCGTCTCATTTCTAAAAGGGTCTGTGTCCCTTCACAAGCCCAGAAGCTTCTTAGAGCTCTTTCTTCATCTTTGATAACCACGCTGAGTAGACAATCCTTGATCTTTGGTCTCACAGAAGTGGCTCTCTGCAGGGTCTGAATGAAGAAGGAAAAGTACCAAATGTCATGTGAAGATGTTTTATTCATGAGAAACACTGTGAAAGCAGCGCACTGTGAAGAGAGAAGAGGGTCACACAGAGCACACCGGCCCTGTCTCCACCCTCACGATATTCTCCGGCAGTTAAATTACAAAGAAGTAACCCCAAAACTTTTGGCTGTGACGGAGACTGACTCAGTTTTAAAGACAATTCTCATGAATAGCAAGACTGAGAAATAGTCACACACAAAAAAGAGTCCCCTCCAGTTCAGAGATTCTAGAATCTGATATTTTGAGAGTTCAGGAGTGTCGTGCTCAGCTGAACACAAGAAGGATTCCTTTGTCATCTGTTCGTGTTGAAATTCTGACACAGCCCAGTCTAGCTGAGGTCGCGTTGGACACATTACCTTAACTTGAGCTTATATTAGTTGTGATCACACAGGTTACAAACACAGCATTTTCAAAAGGCTGTTTGCTTTGGCTGCACACAAGAGATTGGAAAGTAAAACTTTCACAGGCCGAGGAAGAGGATGGATCAACATTCTTAGTAACTCATTTAATACCAGGCTGGGGAGAAAGAGACATTATGGACACCCGAGGCCAAAGATAACTGAAGGAATGCCTCAGAGGGTTAGCTAGGGTGAGGGGGGCTGACAGGGCTGGGCTCCGGGGTCTCTTTCCTCACAGCAGCAGGAGAGCAGAGTGCAGTGAGCACAGAGATCTCTGACAGAAACTCGGATCTCACGGGAACTGTGGGGGGAGGCAGCTCCCTCAGCCCTGCCCCTGCTGCTCTTCTGGCCCTGCCCAGCACCAGCCTGTCCCCACGGAGGTTCAGAACCGCACCAGCTGAAGGGACCCTCAGCCTTGGCATTCCACAGTGCCCAGAGGAACTTCACTCTCCCCCTCGGTCCAGTGGCTGAGCAAAGTGTCTGCCTCACCTTCAACACTGTCCTCATCCTGAGAGAGAAAGGCCAACTCCTGCCTGTTTCCTCTGACTCTCCTGGAAACTAAATCCCGGGTTGTAAAGGAATGTTCTGTGAATTCTGGGAAGGAAGGAAGAAACACTGTGGTTGTTATGCAAATGTATTCATAGGGACCTCTTCTTCCTGTTGTACACCCTGGCCTAAACTAGATGCAAATGAAATTTCCTCCTGAAGGAGATCAAAGCATCCTTGCAGGAATGCAAATCCTGGCCTCTGCTTCTCCTCAGGGAAGGAGCATCACTCTGAGGGGCTCTGTTTGTCCACCTGCCAGTAGATGTTGATTCCAAAACCAGCTTGCACACTTGTGTCCAGGTGACCTGGTGACTCAGGGGACAACAGAGACTCTGACATGTCTTTGTGTCTATCCCATGCTAACCTTGAACCTGGGAGGGATGGGGGGCATTATATAGGGCATGGACAAGCCAGTCTGGAGAGATTTACATTGAGGTTTCCATAGCTTTCTGGTATTGCCCATATAGACGATGACATTGGGTGGATCTCTACACAATGCTATGGGAATACAACTCTGTGTAGTCCTGGAGTTAAGAGTGGGCAAATTCATCTCACGAGACCCTGGGGCAGAATCTGCCTCCCTGCTCCCATATGGGCTGGGAGCTGAGTCTCAGCTCACAATGCAGCCTTACAAATCTACTGCATGTGTTACAAAGCTCAAAGCGGATACCGTTGGATTGTCCCTCACTGTTAGAGAGAGGAAGACTCACTCTACACTGTGGAGTCTACAGGGACGAAGTCAGCAGCCCCTGTGTCCCAAACTCATTCGTACCTCATTGCCCACTGCCAAAGCAGACCCACAGGCATCGCTTGCTCCACAGCTGATGGCCACAGCGGCCATGGACTGACACTGCTCGGGCTGATGGCCACAGCGGCCATGGACTGACAAACACTGCTCGAGTGTTGGAAGTGGAACTTGGCATGATTGAAGCAAAAAGCAGAACACCAGAGCAATATCCATGGATTGATCGGATTTTAAATACTGCATGAAGTGCTTATTGGACCACGGAGCTAGGGAGGAGACTTGGGAAGAGCTGATTTGCTTTGTGTTTTCATGATGCTGGCACCAGCAAAGAGCGGGACAATGACTGGACACTTTTGAGGAGTCAAGTGTGTGAGAGACGGAGAGGCACAAACGCAGCCCCTCTGCTTTTTTAAAGGGATGTGTCTTAAACTATGTGTACCGGTTTGGATTGGAGGGGAGGGGACTTGTGAGTGCGGCAAACACGGCTCTGGCAGATCTTGCCTTCGCCCATTCCCTCTGCCTCGCTAAAAACCGTGAGGTTACATTCGTGAAGCTAGCCACCAGGTCTAGTCCCTTATTTGGCCACTTTCCCCTCCTAAAGCCAACCGGAAGGTCCAACCACAAAGTATTGAAGTCCAGCAATCAGAAGCCCCCTTTGGCTGCCCTAATTAACGTACCCAGTCAAAACTAAACACCTCATCCTAGCACGGGAGTTTCCCCTTTACCTTTGTAAACCGCCATTTCCCTGTGGGCCGCGCCTGTCTCCTCTCTATCCCGAGGCGGTCCTTTGTCCCTGTAGGACAACTACCCTTCCCCCTCTTCCTGGTTTCTTTTCCCTTTCTCCCTCATCCTCTGTCTCCCGTCTGTCTCTTATTCTCTGCCCTCTGTCCCTCTGGGGCAAAAAAAATCTCCTTCGTGCTGAGAACTTGGTCTTGGGATTTCTTGTGCCAACTCTGGTCCTTTCCGTGGTGTCCTTAGAGAGGTGTCTCAGTCCTCTGGAGTTGTGAGCCGCTTGACATGGGTGCTGAGAACTGAACCTGAGTCCTCTGCCAAAGCTGTGCGTGCTCTTAACTGCTGAGCCATCTCTCCAGACAGACCTGCTGTGTTTTCATCTTTCCTTCCACAAACGTTTATTCCATACTAGCAGTATTCTAGGCAGTTTGGAAGAAATGAAGACAGAAAGGGGGACACCTTCCCCCAATGAGCTCAGAGTTTAGCTGAAAAGGTAAGATGCACCATGTGACTATCTAGTGTGAGACAGTGTGATCCAGGTGGGAAAAGGCATGTGGAGCTTTCTTGGTGTGATGGGCATTATGTGGGCAGCTGGCCCTTGAGTTGAGTATGAACAGGAGAACCTAACAGTCACAGAAAACCGTAGGGATGGTGTTGGCGAGGGCTCAGCAGTTAAGAGCAGTGGGCTCTTGAGAGGACTTGGGTCCAATTCCCAGCACCCACAATAAGCAATTCACACCTGTCTGTAACTCCAGTGCCCTCTTCTAGATTCTGAGGGCACTTGCACACACATGGTACACAGACATACACCCAGGCACACACACATATACCTCAAACAAAATAATAAAAAAAAAATCTGTGAAAAAGGAAACTGTGAGGTGGGAGCAGGGTCTAAACCCCTCCTCTGTGAGGTCTTCCCTCTTCTCCTGATTGAGGCGGACCCCCACCCCTTCCGATTTCCTGTACAATGTCATTTGTGCAGTTCTATCGTAGCAGTTATGTTGTGCAACTGGCAGCAAGATCGCCTTCCCAGTGAACTATAAATTCCTCAGGGCAGAACCCCTGCCCGGCCATGTTTGTTTCCTGACATTTGGTAGTGTTCCTGACAGGGATTCCACTCAGTAAATTCTTGAGGGAGAAGAGAAATCAAGCCAAGCGTGCCTTCAGGGAGCAGAGGGTATTACAATCTGCCAGGGATAAGAGATTCATGAAGAGGAGTGTTGGGAATTAAAGCTGCAGAAGTAGGGCGGTCGGGAGGTGTGGCGGGATGAAGTGTTGACCGGGAGGTAGGGCAAAGGAAACGCCTGCAGCGCCGGTGAGGCTGACAGCTGGCACAGCAGCCTTGGAGAACAGTGTATCAGTTTCTAAGAAGACACTCAGGTCCCATGCACCAGTTCTCAGTTCTAGTGAAACACCTATGTGTGCACACAAGAGAGATACAGAATATTCATAAGCAGGTGCGGTGGCGCACGCCTTTAAGCCCAGCACTCGGGAGGCAGAGGCAGGTGGACCTCTGAGTTTAAGGCCAGCCTGATCTACAGAGTGAGTTCCAGGACAGTCAAGGCAACATAGAGAAACCCTGTCTCAAACAAGCAAACAAACAAAAAACAACAACAACAAAAGTAAAATATTCATAGCAAAAACTTGGAAGTAAACTTGGTGTCCATCAACAGAGAATAGAATGACTAACTATACATACTTGCATCATTGTGGGAGAATGGCATAAATTCAAACCCAAGGCTGTAGGAGAATCCATATTATCTTTTATGTAAGAATTAATCCATATTATGATTATGAAATGCTGGCTCTTTATTCCAACATTCTTGTTACATTTCCTGTTGGCATCATTTTCTTTTTAAAAATATTTATTTTATTTTTAGTTTTGTGGTGTGTGTGTGTGTGTGTGTGTGTGTGTATGTGTGTGTGTGTGTGTGTGTTGGTCTAAGTAGGGGTACCCATGGAGGCAAGACGGTGTTGTATCCCCTGGAGCTGGAGTTACTGGTAGTTGTGAGCCACCTGATGTGGATGCTGGGAACTCCAGTCCTCTGTGGGAACGGCCCAAGCCCACTGACCTGTCCAATCCCTCAGTGGCATTCTTTGCAAGGAGGCTTTTCCTCTCTTCCTTATTCCTTCAATCATTTCTAAACATCAGTGCAGCACATGCTGCCTTGAAATTTTTTCTATCTAGGTTATAATGTAGTAATAATTACTTTTAAAATTATTTAAAATATGTCCTTATTACTACATTCTACCTTACTGATAGACAAGGAATGACTAAAATACTTTCATTAGATTAAAAGAGACTAAATAAACAAAGATTATGGGGTGGTGAGACAGTCAGGAAAGTGCTTAGCTTCAAAGCATGAGGACCTGAGTTCTATCCCCAGAACCTGTGTAGAAAGTTGGATGCACAGACAAAATGGCCAAGATCCACAAAATTGCTAACAAATGCTGAAGAGGTTATGGGAAAAGGTGAATCCTCATTCACTGTTGGTGGAATTACCAAGTGATTTCGCCACTCTGGCAATCAGTGTGGGAAGTTCTCGAAAAGCTAAAAATAGATCGACCAGATAACCCGGCTATACCATTCCTAGGCATATGTGTGCCCAAAGGACTTGACATCCTCCTCCACAGACACGTGCTCAGCCACGTCCATTGCTGCTCTAGTCACAACAGCTAGAGAATGGAAGCAACCTAAACGCCCTTCAACTGACGATGGATAATGAAAGCGTGGCCCCCACACACTGTGGAATACTATTTATTCAGCTATGAAGAAAGGTGAAGGCATTAAATTGCTGGTAAATGGGTGGAACCAGAAAATTTTCTATTGAGTGAGGCAACCAGACCCAGAAAGACAATGCTGTGTGCGCTCATCTGTGGTTCCTAGCTCCAAATCTTCAGATGTAAGCACATAACCTGGAGTGACTGCAGAAGCCAGGAAAGTGTAAAAGGTCCACCATGGTGGATGTTTGGTGGGCCATTGTTTAGAGAAAGGGACAGCAGGACACAGTGATATGAAGGAGGTAGTGAAAAAATGCGGAAGAGGCTTTAATTTGGAAGGAAGAAGGAGGGTAACAAAGGAGACAGAGGAAAAGAGGGATAAATAATATTTAAGATGTTTGAAAAAGCCTTCAGGAAACATATTATTTTATATTTACCTAAAATCACACATAATATATATATAAGTATGTGAAGTTGTGTCACTTGGGGTGACAGTGCTCCCCCAAGAGTCATAGACCATCTAACAAAAACTCAGCACCAGGAATGAGAAACTTCTTTTCAAGTTGTTGGTCAGGAAAGCCAAGAGGCCTCCAGAGCGATACATAGACTGTTGGACTCGCCCCCAGCTGCCTCCCAGAGTCCCTGTTGGGAGAGTCGGTATGCTTTGGGCCGAGGAGCTGGAAGATTTAAGCCGGATCTAACCAGAAAGCCTCCTCCCCAGGACTAACTTCCATAGTACCACAGGAACGATGCAAGCTGCCAAAGAGGGGACTGGCCAGGAGTCCCACAGAGCTGTGAAGTCTAAACGAAGTGTGGCCCCATGTCTCTAACCGCGCAGTAGTGGAGCTGGTATCTTGTTAGTAACCAACGACTGTCCGATTGGACTTACGGCTTACTCAATTGGAGGAAAATCATGCCTGGAACCGGAACTGGAACCGGAAGCCTAGCCAACTACCCGGGGCTAGTGAAGTCATGGATCTCAGAGGAGAACCTACAACCACTATTTTACTAGGCCAGCACAGTTCTAATTATACCCACAGATAAACGTAGTCCTCGTCTTAGGCAGGTAAGGCCAAAAGCACTATGCCTTAAGCAGAGAGCTCTGACATGCGCAGTATGTTCTCAAAAACTGACCCAGAGGAGCCTGAAGCCGGACCCCCAAGATGACAACTGCCGACGTAAGACCCAGAGCCAACCGGGAAACATCACGGCAGCTAGAAGCAGAGCCCACCGAAAACTACACACATAAACACCTCACTCCTTTGTTTAATAAACGAGATTGCTTGCAGTCTACCAGAGCCTGTGCCGTTGGTTCTGTGGTCTATTCACCCCCTGCCCCCGGGATCAGAAACAGCAGGATCCCAGTTGCAGAGCTAGCAACACTCATCCATCTCAAAGAAGCTTCTCTTTGCAGCAGGCAGAGGTCATCACAGAAAATCACGACTGATCAAAGTACAGAGATCAACTGCTCGTGGAGTACTCAGCCCCAGTGGATATCAACAACACAACTCCTGCGCTTGGGGAACATAGTGGAAGAAGGGGGTGGGCAGATGTAAGAACCAGGGGAATGGGAAATCCGCTGTGAGATTGTGTCTCCTAGAAAAGACTGGGAAACCACATCCACAGTGACACCTTAACAACATGAATGCCTAAACAAGACACAAACGATACCATTAAACACACTAACATGGAAGGGCGAATTCTCACAGGACCCCTACTCACAAAGAACTATAGGTAACTAAGGACTGCTGAGAGACAGAGAAATGGTCTTTTCTAGAAATGAGCCCCCAATAGGTTATCTAATGCCACGTGGTCAGCCTTGAAGTCATATACCTATAAGCAATGCTGACAGACTCAGCAGATTGTATTTATGTGGTTATGCATATATATGTAACAATAATCAGGAAAAAGAGGCCATGATTTTGAGAAGAGTAAGGGAGGGGACACAGGAAGGGTTGGAGGAGAGGAAGGGAAGGGGGAAATGATGTAATTATGTTTTAATTAAAGTTTAAAAAAATAGGAAAAAGAAACTAGGTTGAGGTTAGTGAGAAAATACTTTTATTATCTTAGAATCATAATATCAATCAATTAGATATTGATTTCCCCCTTGTATTTGTGTGGTTCTTTTAAATTTAAACAATTAATAATTAAAAATAAATATGGCTCTCATTGTCTTGTAAAAAAAGGCAGTAGGGGTGGGGGGTGGGGGCTGGAGACATGGCTCAGTATTTAAGAGCACTGGCTGCTCTTCCAGGGACATGAGTTCAGGTCTAAGCACCCAGGCTAGGTAGCTCAGAACCATCTGTGACTGCATTGCCAGGGGAACTACTACTACCTTCTTCTGGCTTCCTTAGGTGCAAGTGATGCACAAATAAAAATAAATAAACAAGTAAACAAAATTTTAAAAAAATTTAAGAAAAGGAAAGAAAGCTGGGTGTGGTGGAGCCCACGTGTAATTCCAGTCCTGAGGAGGCAGAGATAGGTGGATCCCCAGGGGTCGCTGTCCAGATAGCCTAGCTTAATCAGTGAGCCCCAGGTCCTAGTCAGAGACTGTCTCAGAAAGAGAGACAGGAAAAAGGTGGATGTACGCAGGAGGATGACATCTAAGGTCCAAAGTTGTCCTCTGGCATCCACATCCGTGCTCACATATGCGCATGTACGCACATTCCCACGTGAACCCTCCCCATGTGAACACACATACACCCCTCATACACAAAATTAAACATGTGATCATGGGACTGCTCCTGGGCTGTCTGTTCCTTTTACTCTATTGTTGGTTGTGAGCCTTCAACAGCTGAGCTATCTCTCCAACCCTGTTCCTTTTACTGTAAAGACTGTTAATGGCATGTTGGTGAGAAGGTGGTGAGGCCTAATGGGGGAGACAAGCCCTGAACAAACTTGGTGTAGTAGAACGGTCAAGGACGTGGGGCAAGATAAACCCAGACAGACCCCAGTTCTACTGCGACAGTGCAGCCTGAGGTCTCTCTCCAGCTAGAAAATGGGGGCTACGGTTTCTTATAATGTGAAGACTAATGCATAGAACACAGTGGGTCCCCAACAAATAGATTACTCTCCCTACTGCATGGCCCTCAGGAATAAGGACTGTAGTTTATTCATTTTGCACAGTGCTTGGAATTTAACATGGTCTCGGTTACTGTTGTTTGGGGATTGAGCCAAGAGTGAAAAACTGAAAATTAGCTATGGCGAAGGGCGAATAAAACTAGTGCAGGACTTCCCGTGCAGGGCCGTGCTACAACTTCACGTCCGACCCTTAAGAGCAACGCCCCCAAAACCGTCAAAGACAGCTTCTATTCAGCGGGCATTGGAAAGAAGCTGGAACATTCCTTAATCCTAAGGGGGGAACACAAAGTCCAAGTCTTGGGTAAAAGAAAGGAAGCCAGACCTTAGCTGCCCTAACAAGCAAGCACAGTTGTCCAGCAACCTCTGCACAGAGAGAGGCAGGAACAGTGCTGGCCGAGCTCGGCCTCCCAACTAAGTCATCCACCAACGCATTGGATGGGCTTTGAGGATGGAGCTCAGTGGAGGGCGCTTGTCCAGAACACAGGGTGGGCCTTGGATTTGGAGGCTGCTGTCTTCGGAGTCCAAAAGCAGATCAGGGAATGCCCAGGGCTACGCCACAGAGTGGTGACTGTCCCCTCCTTGTCCCATGGCTAACCATGTGGCAGAATCACCCTTGAGGCTCATTAAATGACACTTCGTCAGAGTGGGTGGGGCTCCACATGTACATTTCTGGTAGGTTCTTCTGGATCGCTGGTGCTATGGGACCATGCTGACAGTCACTGCTTTGACCTGCTGTGATCGATCAGACAGCAGCTGTGGTTTCTGGGGAGATGTCAAGAGGCTGTGGGTTCCCATTGTCTATTTCAGTGACTCTCAAGACTGGGAGAAATCTCTTCTCTTGAGGTTCCTCAGAGCCTTCCTGGGCTCTGGAGAGCCTTGACAAAGTACACAGACCACTTAGGATGAGTTCTTCCTACCTAGGAGAGAAAAATCACTGAATCCATTACATCACATGACAGTGGGGGGGGGGGGATATGGGGGGGAGTTAATCCAGGAGGACTTTAGGGGGAAGATACGGTCAAAATTCATCATACACATGTATAAAATTCGCAAAGAATAAATTTTAAATTATATTAAAAAATAAAACAGAGTACTCTTCCAGGGGACTGGGATTCAATTCTTAGCACCCATATGGCATCTAACATCTATAACTCTAGTTCCAAGAGATCTGACACCCTTTTCTGGCCTCTACGGACATCAAGCACACATGTGGTACACAGACATACATGCAGGCAAAACACCCACACACATAAAACAAAAATAATCTCATAAAAATGAAACAGCCTCATGCTGTGAGAGCCGTGATGACCTCCATTTTCCAGTCTCAGGAGAGTTTGTGGCTTGCCCCCCTCCCCGGGGCAGGGGGGAATTAATAAAGCCGGGATTTAAGTGCAAATCTGCCCGCCTCCACAGTGGACCGATTGTGTTTGGCTCCAAGGGCCGAACTGTTTCCAAGGAGTGAAGTTACAGTCAAAACTCAGGCGCCGTGAAAGGCAGTCCTCTCCTGCCACTGTTTTTGATATGAAATGGGCAAGATGACAGGCCACTCTCATTGCTGGGGGGTGTCTGCTTGGGCAGACAGGCTGCCTGTGCTGGGTGGGGTTGGCCTTTCTGCTTCTTCCTCTCAGCTCTGGTGAAGGGGTGGATCGCTTTACTTATTCCTAAGGGTCACATGAGGTCAGGGAGTGGAAGGCGTCAGAGTCTGTGTCAAACGCCAGAGTGTCAGTAAGACACCTACCTTTTTAGGACCTCATCTCGGTCAACTTTTACAGCCTGGACTAACAATGTAACTGCTCTGGAGTGGTCAGAGGCCAGAAGAGGCATTCATAAACTATCACAGATCACTTTTTTTTTCTTGAATAAAAATAAATTTCCTCTATACATGCTGAATCGTGTTTTCTACTTGTAGTAGCCTCAGGTCAAATCCACGATTGCCCAAGCGTCATAATAACCCCAACAACAGAGACTTGTTTGTTACTGACTAGCTTTGGTATATATTTTGGTATATATGTCTCTCACGATGCTGACAAAAATCTGAGAAAGTAGGAACTACTACCTCATTTTATGTAGATAACCTGACATGCAGGCTAACTAAACTCTCCAAATGTCATAGGCCAGGCTACCAGAAGGGGAATTCCAACTCACCTCTGCCTTACTCCAAAGGCTGAGGTTTTAACACCACTCTGCACCACACAAATGGATAACTAACTCTACAGCTGTACATTCTCCTGATTAGGGACTCTGATTCTTCCAAATGCTGATCCAAATATTCAGAATTGTGCACGTTTATAAGGTATCCTCATGAGTAAACTCTATTTGAAGGGTTTACTATGTGAGTCAGAAGATGAACTGAGAAAGCACTTGGTAAGGTTAAAAACAAAAAACAACAAAAACTACCATCACCAAAGAAGCGTAAGAAGTCTTCATTCTGGTGTCAAATGGGTAACAGTACACAAATCTGTGTCCAGAGCCATACTCGAAGTCCAGAGTGTGACACAAGCCTATAAATTCAACTCTCCCAAGGCCGAAACAGGATTAAAATTCAAGGCCAACGTGGGCAACAAAATTAGATTACCTCAAATGGAAAAATCCAGCAGTTGGGCAATTGTGAAGTTAATTATACAACCATTGAGTCACTCGGTGGAGTATAATGAAGTGTGATACAGCCACTGAAATGTAATCAAAACCAACGCAAAATTGTATCAATATTATTATAACTAAATCTTTTTTCAAAAGGTTTGAGGTTGATTTTAATTTGTGTATATGAGTGTTTCCCCTGTGTGTGTGGAGTAAGTGTGTATGAGTGAGTGTTTCGTCTGCATGTGTGTCTTCACATTACATGTGTACCTGGTGTCCACAGAGGCAAGAAGTGGGGGTCAGGTCCCCTAGAACTGGAGTCATGGGGGTTATTAGCTATTAGAACAACAAGTGCTCTTAACTGCTGAGCCATGACCTTAGTCCGCTAAATCTTTTTCTTTTTCCCACTATATATTCTTTCTTTTTTTTTATGCTAAACACTTGGTAGGCTGAGGCAGGAGGATCACCTGTGTGAGGCCAGATAGAGCTACATAGAAAGTCGGAAGCCCGCCTGAGCTACATAGCAAGACCCAGTTTCAAACAAAGAAAGAAACAAATAAATGATTTAAAAAAAGGGGGGGGGCTGGCACTGTAGTTCAATGGTACAGCACTTGCCTGGCATGCGTAAGGCCCTGAGTTCAATTCCCAACCCCCCATTCTCCACCAAAATATTAAAAATACTAAGAATGGAAAGCTAAAGAGATGGCTTTGTGGACCTGAGTTTGATTCCCAACATCTACATGGTGGGTATCAACCCCTGTAACTCCAGTTCTAGGGGATCTGACTACTTCTTGCCTCCATGGGTACCAGGCACACAAGTAATGTGAAGACACACATGCACACCAAACACTCATACACACTAAAAAAAATAATTGGGGCCATGGTGGTGCACACCTTTAATCCTGGCACTCAGGAGGCAGAGGCAGATGGATCTCTGAGTTTGAGGCCAGCCTGGTCTACAGAGTGAGTTCCAGGCCAGCCAAGGCTACATAGAGAAACCCTGTCTCAAACAAACAAACAAACAAACAAACAAACAAACAACAAAAAAAACTAACATAAAAATCAAAATAAAATTTTAACAGGAGGCATATTCTGGGGAGGCAGAGGCAGGTGGATCTCTGTGAGTTCAAGGCCAGCCTGGTCTTCCTTGACAGCTAAATTTACACAAAGAAACCCTGTCTGGGGTGGGAGTGGGGAGGCATATAAAAGAAATAGCCACAGGCATAAGATATGACCTAGAGGTATGGCAGGGGCTTAGCATGAACAGGGTCCTGGTTTCTATGCACACACACACACAGATATAAAATATTTAAAAAATTTAAACACTACTTTTATCCTTGAGTTATGCTGTCCCTAGAGTGAATATCTTATCGTTAATTTAGTGTGCATTTTTCTTACTCAACACTAGAAACCCGGCCATTTGTTTCTGTTTTTTTCTTTGCCTTGGCTGCCAGGCTTTGTTCCCATTTGTAGTGTTTGTCTCTTAAGTTTCCTGGTGCAAGTTTTCTTCTGTTGTTTCCTCTTCTTCTGCTAAGTCTTTCATAATTCTGATGGTTTGTGCTTTGTACTTTTTAATGTCAGGTGGCCCGGATCCCTTTTAGACATGGGCGGGGCATAAAATACATTGTTGCTAAAGAAGCCTGAGTGTTGAAATCATGATTAATCACCATCATCGGGAGCTTGGGTAAAAACCTGAGATTATCTGCTACTGTGTTTGGAGATTCGACAGTCTAGTCCTGTCTTTTGAACTGCTGGGAGACAGCCCAGCTCAGAGCAACAGGCACAGTGCTTTGTGCTTCTTTCCCAGGAACTGCCACACAGGCCACCAAGTGCTGCAGGATGCCTTCCCTGCCCCTAATTACGACTGAACAGAACACAGGTGTGCCCTTCTAGCCAGACTCTCCTTGGGCAGGATCAGGATCCGTTCCCTGCACTAGCTGACAGTGACCTTTGGAGAGCTGGGTCACCTCTGGCAGCAAGTGTATAGATCTTTCATGCACTCAATTGGAACTTGTATGCGTCCTGGTTGGAAATTGTATGCGTCCAATTTTTTGACACTCAAAAAACAACTGTTCCTTCCTGAGCTTGGTAACTCTGAGGGCAAACACTGAAGATGCTTCTCCAGCCGTCTGGGAGGCTCTCCCACCACCAGCCCTGACAACCATTGTAGAAACACAGCCTCTACTGTTCTGCGGCTGTCTGAGGAGTAGAGTTGGAATTCCTTGAGCTTAATCGACCCTCTAAATCAGTCCTGCGGTGCTTCCGAAGGCCTTCTCTGGAGCCCCTCACAGAAACGGTTTGTCAGAAGTTCTCTGAAACAGTGTTCACCTAATTCTTGGTTTGGATCCAGTAACGCCTAGGTCATATAAAAAAACTTCAGGCTGGGCAGTGGTGGCGCACGCCTTTAATCCCAGCACTTGGGAGGCAGAGGTAGGCGGATCTCTGTGAGTTCGAGGCCAGCCTGGTCTACAAAGTGAGTTCCAGGACAGGCTCCAAAGCTACACAGAGAAACCCTGTCTCGAAAAAAAACAAAACAAAAAACAAAAAACAAAAACAAAAACAAACTTCAGGTGTGTGGTAGGGAGATCTTTGGTATCCTGCTACCTTCTTGTGAAATAAAATACAATGTAATGAAACTCTCCTTGTGGTCTGATAGCCTCTGAGAATAGTTTCATAAAAGCTTAACTAAGAACTGAAATATGGCCAGGCAGTGGTAGGTTCATGCCTTTAATCCCAGCATTTAGGAGGCAGAGGCAGGCGGATCTCTGTTTTTGAGGCCAGCCTGGTCTAAAGAGTGAATTCTAGGACAGCCAGGGTTACACAGAAAAACCCTGTCTTGAAAAACTAAAGCCAAAAAAAAAAAAAAAAAAAGAACTAATATAATTTGTTGGCTGAAAAGATTCAGCTTTTACCAAAGTCCCTAATGATTTTATCCCAAGAAAATTACTTAAGGTAATAGTAACTCAATTTCTCCAGGTTCCATTATGCATTGCTGTCTTCAGTACCAAATGATGGATATGATTTCTTATCAGTGTTTTCAACACAAATTGCAATATCCCATACTGTTCCTCAAAATTATAATAATAGAATATAACCTGGAGCATATTTCTCTCCAACTAAACACCATGTTACCCTGCCTCTCTTGCAGCTAGATGTGTTGGGCCCGTAAGTTCTGAGCATGGAAATAGAAGTGGAATGGCAAGTTCCCAACTTATGGCTCATCTCTGTTAAAGGAACAGAGCATTGTTTCCTTTCTTCTTTGCTGCTTCCTACTAGCTGGAGCATGAGCCTGAAGGCAGCCCCAGCAGCAAGAGACAAAAGCTGGATGTTGAGAAGCCTGGGCCCCAAGATTGCACAATTCCATGTTGGTCCAGAGCTTCTTGTTCACCAGACTGGTATTTGATAAATTATCACTGTTGTTTTAGTTCTATTGATGCAACTAAATCAAAGTCCCAATTGAGGATTTCATATGAATACGTGTGTCAGGTAGATACTGTGGGAGGAAAAACATTTCTAAGAAAATAGAATAGACATAAAGTCAACAAATGGAGATCATAAGATCTCTATCTTGAAATAGTCAAATCCAGTTATAATTTTCTGTGTTAAAGTAATTTGCTGAGATGAAGTTGGTGGTGCATGTATGTAATCCCAACACTAAGGAGGCTGAGGCAGGAGGATTGCAATTTTAAAGCGGCTTGAACCATATAGTGAGTTAAACAAAAAGAGCTAGGAATGTAGCTCCATGGTAGAGGGCTTGCCTAGCGTGAATAAGGCTCTGGGCTCACTCTCCAGCAACAAGAACAAGAGAAAGGGAAAGAGGAGGGAGGGCACAAGAAGAAGAAGAATTAGGACAGCATTAATGAAATATTTATTATTTTTATTCAGGTGTATGTATTTGTGTGTCTGAGTGAGTGAAAGCCTCATGTATGCAAGTACCTTCAAAGGCCAGAAAAAAGCGTCGGCTGTCTGGGAAGTGCAGATACAGTTGTGAGCTGCCCAGTGTAGGTGCTGAGAACCAGATCTGCTCTCTGGAAGATCAGGAAGCACTCTTAACCACTGAGTTATTCAGCCAATTCCAGCAAAAACCGTTTATTAGTGGTTCTACTGGAGTGTTCTTTGTTGGTTTGTTTGTTCATTTGTTTGAGACAAGGTTCTGCTATGTAGCCCAGGCTGGCCTCTAAATAGAGATCATCCTTCCTTGTTCTCAGGAGTATTAGGATACAGTGTGCCATCACATCTGACTTTCAATTCTCCTTTCTATCCTCTCTTATGGCTCTCCCACCAACAAACTCTGGTGAATGTCTTTGGGCCATTCCCAGAACTAGTTAGCAATCTCCCTAAAGGTTCTATTAGCCCAAGATCTTGGCACAGCAGGAAGAACAGACCCAACCATACTTGTGGATGCTGAGTCAGCGTAACAGACCAGCTCAGGGAGTGAAGTACTGAAACCAGATACCTAGAAGACTGGAGATAGGACTAGGCAACAAGGCACAGGGTACACTTGTGATCAGCTGCAGGAATGTCTGAGTGCATAAACAAGAAAGAACACAGCAATGGATGTTTACAAATTTGGTACAGACTTAGCAGATGGTTGGTCAATTCTTAGTGAGATTTATTAAGAAATCAGTCAACTCTGGTCGTCTAAACACCCATGGAAACTGGATAGTCTTCTTCGGAATCATGTAGACATTTCTAAGAAAATAGAATAGACATAAAGTCAACAAATGGAGATCATAAGATCTCTATCTTGAAATAGTCAAATCCAGTTATAATTTTCTGTGTTAAAGTAATTTGCTGAGATGAAGTTGGTGGTGCATGTATGTAATCCCAACACTAAGGAGGCTGAGGCAGGAGGATTGCAATTTTAAAGCGGCTTGAACCATATAGTGAGTTAAACAAAAAGAGCTAGGAATGTAGCTCCATGGTAGAGGGCTTGCCTAGCGTGAATAAGGCTCTGGGCTCACTCTCCAGCAACAAGAACAAGAGATGTTTCATTTCTCCCCAAATAGCATTGTTTTGTGCTATTCAAAGACTCTAAAATGTAGCATGACTTCCTTACAATGTTACGAGAAATGTCTAAGATGTCTAAGGACATGTTCCTCGTGGAGGCAGAAGAGTTGGGAATCCATGTATAAAAGGGGTCACAGCCGGGCGGTGGTGGCACACACCTTTAATCCCAGCACTCGGGAGGCAGAGGCAGGCGGATCTTTGTGAGTTCGAGGCCAGTCTGGGCTACAGAGTGAGTTCCAGGAAAGGCGCAAAGCTACACAAAGAAACTCTGTCTCGAAAAAACAAAACAAAACAAAACAAAACAAAACAAAACAAAACAAAAAAAGAGACCAAAACAAAATCACCCATCCAAGCTATGAAGTTAAATCAAAACCTTAAGAAAACAGGTAAATCTTCAAAAAAAGAAAAAAAGGGATCACGCCAATTAGGTTCTACCATGTCATGCAAATGACAGCCTAGCAAATGATGAGGCAGAGGTGCCCAAGCTATAAGCATTGTCAGTCTGTGACTGCACTATGCAGAAGCCCCAGGCTTCACCTGTATTTGGACAGCCCAAGCCACATGGGTCATTAATATTCGGTGGCAATCAAGGACAGTAACACATGACCCAACCATATGTTCCCCTCATGCCAAGAACTGGCTCTTCCTGGAGTTACTGGGTCTGTTATGGGAACCTAACCACTGACTAGTTCATGAAGACTGGAAAACAAAGGCAGTCTTGGAAGACCTGGAGTCAGCTTTGGTCACCCCAGGGAAATATATCATCTTCCTTACTGATGGGCTTGCTCACTCAGTACAAGACAGGAAGCCCTTGAATGGATCCATTTTAAGGGAAAGCACATCTCAGTAATTAATATGTGGATTGATTTGAAATTTTTTTATTTAGTTTTTAAAAATATTTTATATTTATTTACTCAATTATTTATTATTTGCTTATTCAATTATTTATTACTTATCAATTAAATAATTGTTGATAATTAAATACCTACTTTTTAAATATTTAAATATTTTTAGAAAATTTAAATGATATAAGCAGAAGATATATCATTGTCACTTAGGAAGACATGAACTTCCTGAAACACATCTCCCAGCTTTCACTGGGCTTCAAGACCCCAAAGTGGAACCCATGACTGGTCCATGTGCATAAAAGAAGTGCTTAACACTAAATGGGACATTCATCCCTACACCCAAGGTTCAGGCATCACTGGGGAAGAAGGGCAAGGAAGACTGTAAAAACCACAGATGGTGGATGTCTGCACGGAAACAGTGTTTGCTGGGCATGACAGGCCTTTGCACACAGGAACTAGCAGTACCTGTGACTGCATGCACAAATCCCACGCAAGATCAAGTCAGTCCATATCCTAGCCTGCATGAGAGATGTTCTCGTGAAGTCTGGCCCTGAGCGAAGGAGTTATTGGAGATGATAGCTGCTAGGAAATGGGCGATCAGTATTCTTCAGAGCTGAAGCCCTGAAGAGGCTCCCCTGGTCCCGGTAGATTGTTCTTCACCCGTGCACACACAAGTAGCAATAAATGGACTCAGTGAGCTTAAAAAAAAAGATAGAGAGAGAGAAAGCGTATGAAGTTGGGAGAGAAAGTTGTTGGGGAGATAGGGAGGGAATAGGGAGACAGGGAGGGTCGGAAGGGAGGGAATGGGGAGACAGGGAGGGCTGGAAGGGAGGAAATTGTGGTGAATTTGATCAAAACATAATACATGCATGTGTGAAATTCTCAAACAATAAAAAGGGGAGGAGAGGATAAGAACCCAAGGTAGGAATGTCTTCCCTTGGAGTTCCAGAAGACTGAGGCCTCAAAAAAAAACCTCTGCCCCTGTGAAGAAGCAGGGCACAGATGACACAGAGCACCAGAGAGTAAAGAAAAGACCAAATATGAGGACAGGAGAGAGAGAGAGAGAGAGAGAATATGGAGGTGGTGGTATTGGGAGAGTCAAGCCAGGACTTACAAATATCCAACAAGAAGCAGTTCCTGGTCCAGCCTTGCCAAGAGCTGCTCCTGCTGTTATTCTGAAGGGAGAGTTACTTCTCACAAAGGCACCAGCAGTTTCTCTCAGGATGACTATTCCCAGCAGCCCAGCAGCAGGCAGGAAGGACCCTACCACTTTAGTGCACCCGGAAAGCACTCACCTCCCACATCCCTCAGACAGAAGCCACCAAGGCTCTTGTTTAAACTCACACAGACGTGTGAGCATCTAGCCATAGCTGGACAGTGCGCACCAGACTTCTCGTGGTGATACAGAGAGGAACTCTGCTGTGATCTGACTTTTTACCTGGTACAGGAAACACTAGGTAAACATTTAATAATGACATTCCCAGTTTTATTTTTGTTATTTCATAACAAAATGGGATTATTGTTAAACATTTTACCTTTTTATTTGTCCTTTGAGGCAGTAAAGTTCTCAAATAGTCATAGCCCGAGGTCTTCACTGGCAGGGCTTCATCCTCCAACCCAGCCGAAGTCCAGGATAAGAGCCAAATGATTAAAACAAGCAAGCCAATGGCATTAGCTTTGAGCATCCCTGCCAACACCTCTTGGGCCTCCTCAGGCTTGGGGATATCTGTCTCTATGATCTGCATGAGCTCCTGGGGCTCCCTGGTCCCAGAGTATCCCTGCACGGTAGCCCTTGTCATGTTTCATGCCCATGTTCTTTGCGTGTCAGCTTCCCTTGTCCTTGGAGACAGAGAATTTGCCTCGTGTGTTCAAAACCGTATCGCTCTTGCACATAGTAAAATCCCATACATGTTTAAATTTTAAATGTGTGATGGTTAATAGTGAAAAGTTTTTGCACCCCACAAGCCTCTCCGCCAACACAGCAATCCAAATCAGACCGAATTAGAAAAAGCCCTGGTTTAATGGGTAAAGTGCTCCCCGGTGATTCTCAGGCCCCCCCAGAGAGGAGACAGGGAGGAGAGACCAAAAAACCATGTGTCTGTTTTGGGGGGGGGGGGGCCGTGCGTTTAAATACCCTGTGGAAGTGGTCTTGAGCATCTTTGAATTGTTTCTAAGGTATTTGGAAACCTAGCCCAGACTCAGCCAGTGTTTGCACAGCTCATCCTTATTGCTTACTTTCCTCCTTGCTGTGAGATAACCTCACTTGAGCAGCTCAGGTGTGATCTCTACCACTGGCTCACAACTGTTCCCTTTTCAGGGGCCTTTTGAAACGATAAAATTTTTGTTTATCTGCATTACGTCATTATGTCACTAGACATTAAAACTGAGGAAAATGGGAGGCTGGAAAGATGGCTCAGTGGTTAAGAGCACTGGGTTCAGTTCCCAGCATCTGCACGGCGGCTCACAACCATTTGTAACTCTAATTTCAGGCCTCCAACACCCTCTTCTGACCTCCTGGGGCACCAGGCACCCACAGGGAGCCCAGACATGCTTGCAGGCAAAGCATCTTCACAAAATAAAAAATAAAATAAATAAATAAATAAAACTGAGGAAAATACATCTATGTATTAATCAATTAAATTAATTTACTAATTAAGCCATTCAAAAATGGTGATTATAAATCCAACACATGTCAACACAAGTATCATTTTTATCTTGAAAAGCCATAGGGCCATGCAATGTAGCTCAGTTGGTAGAATGCTTACTTCCATGCAGGGAGCCCTGGGTTTGACCCCCAGAACCATACAAAATCTCTGTGGTAGTATGTGTCTGTAATCCCAGCACTCAGGAATTGGAGTCAGGATGATTTGAAGTACAAGGTCATTCTTAACTATATAGCAAATTTGAGGCCAGCCTAAGGTACCCAAATATGTAGGCTGTGGTGAATATACCAGATAGTCTGTGACATGAGTGGCACATGCAATGGACCAGCGTTTCTTCCCTTCTGTGTGTCCTGACGAGGGGATCGCAGCAGTCGCTTGCCTCGTGTGCTTGGTAAGTTCACCAGCCTGCAGCTCTCTGACATGAACTTGTGAGTCCCTGTGTCTATTTGTTCCAGATTTAATTCTAAAATACCCTTAATGTTTCGTCCGCACAAATAAGTCTTTCTGTCTCTGTAAGGTAAGGTGATGCTGGGCAGTTGGAAGTTGTACATCTGAGTAAGCAAATGCAGGGCCATTCTGCCTCAGGATCATGTTCAAAATAGAGAAACCCAGGGAAGTTGCTGCTCTAGACAAATAACTCAGGGCAAAATGGAGTAGCTCGAAGGAGGGAAGGAATCTCCTTCTCTAAGAGAATTCTATAACAAATTAACATTTTTTACTGAGGAATGTGGCACCATGTTACAGGTTTATGAGTCTTCTTCATGTTTGACTAAATAGAAGGCGACTGGATTTTCATTGCGGCTTCTACATCCAATCTGTTGCTTTGGGTGACTGATTTAAATACAGTCTGTCTTCTTTCTTGTCAGTCTTAGAAATGTTCAGTCAGAAAGCCCACAACTCTTCCCTAATCTCCAAGCTTACTTCATCCTCTCCTGATGATGCAAGATTCTCCTGGAACCTTGGAACCCACTGGAAGAAAACAGAACGATGAGCAAGACGATTCCTCAGGAAAAGGTGACTGTTGCCAAGCCTGACAACCTTTCGGGTCCCAGACACACACACCCTCCTCCATGGTAGTAGGAGAGAACCAACCCTACAATTTTTCCCTTCTATACCTGTGTGCTCTCCTTGAAAAAATAGGTAACTAAATAAGTAAAAACAAACAAATAAACAAAACAACAAAGACAGAGTGAGGCAAGGCAGGCACACTTCTCTACAGCCAACAGTGACAAGGGGCAATCAACCCACATTGATTGATGAGTAGACAGGAGTCGTGAAAGGCTGAGGTCTCTATACTCCTCCCCAACTCCTGGTGACCAGATCCAGCCTAGGTCATGGCTCAGAGACTCTCCTATATAGGGACAGTCCCAGGTGCACCTTTGAGATAACAAAAATGTTTCCTAAAACAAATAGCCATTGTGTCTAACAAAGACCTTCAGTGTTTCCTCCATCAACAAAAGGCCACAGCCATCCTTCCAAGAAGACAAAGGGCTGGAAGAGCTTTCATAAATATCATGATGGGAGGCAGGGAGGCTGAGGAGGGGCAGGACCATCATTCACTGCCCTGTATGTCTCTGCTGGACATTACTTTTGACAGGATGGACTCCACTAATATGAGCCTTTCTGAACGGCAGGTCATTCCTGCACTATTCATAATGACAAAATTGACATTTTCCTCATCTTTTGGCATGGGAATAATGATATCTGTCCCTTACAGAATTGCTGTCATGGTCAAGTGAGGTCATAGGTGTGGATGCTCTTTGTGGGGTTTCCAGGGCTACATAATGACATTATGAGGAGATTGATGGCTCCCCCATGCTGCCTGACTGAAGAAGATAGCTCTGTGTTAGCCAGGTGAGTCACCAGACAGTCAAGCTGCTAGAGCAAACATAAGGGAGAACATTGGGTCGGCATGGCTGTCTGCAACTGCCTCTCTTCTTCTCTTGTCTCTCTGTCTGTCTGTCTGTCTGCCTCTCTCATGTCCCCACTCTTCACTCTCCCCCTCCCCACTCCCCCAATAAACCTCTTGCACTAACTCTTGCTTAGTGGCATGTACCTGCCGACAGGTACCCACTTGGCCTTTCTTTTTATTTATCATTGTTAGAGTTCCTAGCCACTCCCCCATGACCACACGTGCACTGGTAAGACGCTTCGTCATCCCAGGGCCTTACGGCCTACATAATCCATGCGCTGCGTGATCACGTAATTTGTGTGCAGCATGATCGTGTAATCTATGGGCATGCGTGGCATAGTTACCATATGCGCATGTGCGGGGGAAATCCATAGAGTCGGGTCCCACTCATCCCCCCGCCCTTTTCTTCCTGCATGATCTTTCCATAGGCCATGCACATCTTTCCTGTTCCCTCCCCTTAATAAACTCTTGTAGCGGGTTTTGTTGTACCTCGTGGCTTTTCTCACACAGTAAACAGCACCGCTTAATGAATAACATTGTGCTGCTTAATAAATAACAACCGGGGTTGGGGATTTAGCTCAGTGGTAGAGCGCTTGCCTAGCAAACGCAAGGCCCTGGGTTCGGTCCTCAGCTCCAGAAAATAAATAAATAAATAAATAAATAAATAAATAACAATCATTCACCCAGTCACTTAGGTTTTAAGTCATTCCAGATGTAGTCAAGTTGACAACCAAGAATAGCCATCATACAATTCCTAGAAATAAAGGCCTTGGTAGCTGGTCGTTGTTCCCAGCAAGAGTGTAATGATTCTGCTTTCCTAAAAGACTTCACTTGTCTCCTCAACACCTATCACATGCAATTCACACAAAACAAGTATGCATTACGAATTAAGACAGGAGCTGGGCATGGTGGCGTGCACACCTTTAATCCCTGCATGGACACAGAGGCAAGCAGATCTCTTGATCGAAGCCAGCCTGGTCTATTGAGAGAGTTCCAGGACAGCCAGGCCTACACAGAGAAAACCTGCCTTGAAAAAGAAATAGAGGAGGGCTGGAGAGATGGCTCAGAGGTTAAGAGCACTGGTTGCTCTTCCAGAGGTCCTGAGTTCAATTCCCAGTGATCATATGGTAACACACAACCATCTATAATGGGATCTGGTGCCCTCTTCTGTCTTGCATGCAGGCAGAACACTATGTACATAAATAAATAAATCTCTGCCGGGCGGTGGTGGCGCACGCCTTTAATCACAGCACTCGGGAGGCAGAGCCAGGCGGATCTCTGTGAGTTCGAGGCCAGCCTGGGCTACCAAGTGAGTTCCAGGAAAGGCACAAAGCTACACAGAGAAACCCTGTCTCGAAAAACCAAAAAAAAAAAAAAAGAAAGAAAAAGAAAAAGAAATAGAGGAAGCTGGAGAGATGGCTCAGTGATTAAGAGCATCTTCCAGATGTTACATTCCCAGCACCTACATGGTGGCTCACAACCATCTGTAACCTCAATTCCAGAAGATCCAATGCCCTCCTCTGGCCACCCAGGGCACCAGACACATAGGTGGTATACAGGCATACATGCAGGCAAAACACCCACACACAAAGATATAAATAAATGTATATATTTACAAAAAGAGAAATTCAAAGCCAGCCTAGTCTACATAGTGAGTTCTAGGCTAGCCAGGGCTACATAGAGAGACCCTGTCTCAAACACTCAAACAAAACTAAAAGAGAAATCATAATCCCAGCACTTGGGAAGCAGATGAAGAGGCAGATGAAGCTCTATGAGTTCAAAGCCAGCTAATCTACGTAGCAATTTCCAGGCCAGCCAGGACTACACAGTGGAATCCTGTCTGAAAAAACAAAAGAATCACAACAAAAATGTGTCTGTACAGTTATTGATGAAGGTTGTGGGGAACAAATGTCTTCAAGAAAATGCCTTTATTTCAAGGCCCCCAAAGAGAGTGGCATTATTAGGAGGTGTGGCTTTGTTGGAGTGGATGTAGCCTTGTTGGAGGAAGTGTATCACTGTGGGGGTGGTCTTTGAGGTTTCCTTTGATCAAGCTACTCCCATTGAGACAGTCCACTTTCTGTTGCCTGCATATCAAGATGTAGCCAGTACCATGTCTACCCACATGCCATCATGCTCCCTGTGATGATAATGGACTGAACCTCTGAAAATGTAAGTCACCCCAGATGAATGTTTTTCTTTATAAAAGCTGCCGTGATCATGGTGTCTCTTCACAGCAACAGAAACCCTAACTAAGACAGAAGTTGGTACTGGGACTGCAGTATTGCTGTGATAGGACCGACCATGTTTTTGTTTGGAGGAATTTGGAATTTGGACTTTGGTACTTTGGGTTAGGAAAGCCGTAGAATGCTTTAAGCACTGCTTAATGGGCCTTGCTAGTAGGAGCATGGAAGACAATGGTGTTGAGAATGATTTGAACTGTGAGCGGCTGGTTCAAGAGGTTTCAGAGGAGAAGAATTTTAGTATGTTGCCTAGAAATTGTTCTCATAATATTTTGATGAAGAATGTGGCTGATTTTTTTGCCCTTGTCCATACAGTCTGCCTGAAGCTAAAGAGAAAAGTTTTGGATTAATTCCATTGGCAGAGGAAATCTCAGAACAGCCTAGTACAGACTCTGTCATGTGGTTATTAGTGGTGGCATCAGGGCAAGATCCTATCCAGACAAATTTCCAACCTGTGAAAAGGAACTAAAGAATAGCTTAGAGCTGGGTGCGGAGGTACACGCCTTTAATCCCAGCACTAGGAGGCAGAGGCTAGCATACCTCTGAGTTTGAGGCTAGCCTGGTCCACAGAGCAAGTTCCAGAATAGCCAAGCCTAGGCCATAAAGTTGGTGAAAATGTAATTGAACAAGGGGCCATGTTCCAGCCCCAGCAAGCAGCAGAACTTGGCAGCTTCAGCCACATGGTTCTGGAATTAAGGATAGAATAAAGGGACTATGGAATTTGCCCCTGAGACTAAGGAAAGCTGCTGAGACCAGGCATGTGTCAGGAATGTCCCTGACTGGAGGCTCAGAGAGGCCATTGTGTGAAGCCATGAAGTTGAAACCTGGATTGCCTTGGAGACCCCAAGACGTTAGAAATGCCAGAACTTTGGGATACCTGCCAAGGAGAGCTGCTAACAGGAAGTGGAACCAGCCCAAGAGAGAGAAGTGTGTTCTCTCAAGAGAAGCTGAAGGGAGTTGGAGATCTGAAGAGCATTTTGACATCAGACACAGAGATATAGAGTTTGGAGTTTGCCCAGCTGGTTCTTGGTCTTGCTTTGGTCCAGTATTTCCTCACTATGCTCCCTTCCCTACATTTTGGAAAGGTAATGTATATCCTGTGCCATTATATGTTGGAAGTATGTGATTTGTTTTTTATTTTGATTTTAGAGGGGATTATGATTAAGAGACTACACAAATCTCAGAAGAGACATTGAACTTTGGACTTTTAAACATTGTTGAGACTGTTACTATAGACCATGGGGACTTCTGTAGTTGGACTGAAAGCATTTTTGCATTATGATATGGCTTCAGACATTTGGAGGCCAGGGAGTGGAATGTGGTGGTTTGAAAGAAAATGGCTCCCAAAAGGAGTGGCACTATTAGGGGGTGTGTCCTTGTTGGAGGAAGTGTGTCACTGTGGAGGTGGGCTTTGAGGTCTCCTATGCTCAAGCTATTCCCAGTGAGACAGTCCACTTCCTGTTGCCTGCATATCAAGATGTAGCCAGTACCATGCCTGTCTGCTGCCACCATGCTCCCTGTGATGATGATAATGGACTGAATCTCTGAAAATGTAAGTCACCCCAATTGAATGTTTTTCCTGTATAAAAGTTGTCATGGTCATGGTGTCTCTTCACCAGCAATAGAAACACTAAGACAGGTCACTACAAGTATGTGCTCAAATAATACTGTGTAGGTGGTAGCACCAACACAGAATCTGACAGACATTTTAATTTTTTGTTATGTATACAGGTGTTTTATCTTCAGGTACACCTGCACACCAGAAGAGGGCAGTGGATCCTATAGGACTACAGTTGAAGAGGATTTTGTGGGTGCTGGGAACTGAACTCAGGGCCTCTGGAAGAGCAGCCAGTGCTCTTGACCACTGAGCCATCTCTCCATTTTCCCTATTTATTCATGTTTTAAGAGATTTACTGTGGTGGTATTGTGTTCCCCAAAATATTGTGTACCTTAATAAACTTATCTGGGGTCAGAGACAGAACAGCCACAATATTAAAGGTTAGGCAGTGGTAGCATACGCCTTTAATCCTAGCATTCCAGAGACAGAAATCCCTCTGGATCTCTGTGAGTTCAAGGCCACATTGGAAACGGCCAGGCGTGGTGACACACACCTTTAATCCCAGTAAACCAGCCTTTAATCCCAGAAAGCACGCCTTTAATCCCAGGGAATGGTGGTAGAAAGCAGAAAGGTATATAAGGTGTGAGGACCAGAAACTAGAGGCATTTGCCCTGGAGAGGCATTTGCCCTGGAGAGGCATTTGCCCTAGAGAGGCATTTGGCCTGGGTAGGCATTTGGCCTGGAGAAGCATTTGGCCTGGTTAAGTATTCAGGCTTCTAGCAGCAGTTCAGCTGAGACCCATTCTGGATGAGGACTCAGAGGCCTCCAGTCTGAGGAAACAAGACCAGCTGAGGATCCGGCGAGGTGAGATAGCTGTGGCTTGTTCTATTTCTCTGGCTTTCCAGCATTTACCCCAATACCTGGCTCAGGTTTGATTTTAATTATTAAGACTCTTTAAGATCTCTGCTACAATTTACTTTTATTTATATGTATGTATGTATCTGCATGAGTGAATGTATACCATATGTTTGGGTGCCACAGAGAGGGCACCAGACAAAGGTGCTGGATCCCTTAGAGGCCATGGGTGCTGGGAACCAAACTAAGATCCTCTGGAAGCATGACAAGTGTTCTTTACTACTTAGCCATTTCTCTCCCCCGACTAATTGAGTTTTGATTAACAAACAACATTGTTTGTATGTATGGGATACTACGTGATGCTCCATGCATACATTGTGGGTTGATCCAATCAGAGACACGCATCCACGTGGAAAGTTTTATTGGGGGAGGGAAAAGAGAATAGAAGGATGGAGAGAGAGAGAAAGAGAGGGAGAGAGAGAGAGAATGAGAGGAAGGAAAGCAGAGGTGCGCACACCCTCGTGAAGAAGAGAGAGGGAAGGGGAAGAAGAAGGAGGGGGGAATGCACACGCCTGCGAAGCCAGAGTTGGATTTTTCCATGGAGCTGGGGTTGTAGGTGGCTGGGATGTGGGTGCTTAGAATCGAGCTCAGCAGGAACAGCCATCTCAACTGCTGAGCCATCTCTCCAGCCACTAAATTAGACTTTTGAAAAGAACAGTTTGGGCCATGAGCCAAAAAAAAAAAAAAAAAAAGTACACACTGCTCTTGTAGAGAACCCAAGTTTGATTCTTAGCATCAATGTCTGTAACTCCAGCTCCAGGGGTCTCTCATTGACCTGGAGCTTACCGACGGGCTGGACTAGCTAACCAGCAAGCCAGGGAATCCACCTGTCCATTACCTCAGTGCTTGCATTAAAGGTAGTGCCTTAGTTAAGGTTTCTGTTCCTGTGAAGAGACACCATGACCACAGCAACTCTTACAAAGTAAAAACATTTAATTGGCGCTGGTTTACAGTTCAGAGGTTTAGTCCATTATTATCATGATGTGGCATGGTGGCATGCAGGCAGACATGGTGCTGGAGAAGTAGCCGAGTGCCCTACATCTTGCAGGCAACAGGAAGTTGTCTGTGTGTGGCTTGAGCATATATGAGACCTCAAAGCCTGTCTCCACAGTAACACGCTTCCTCTTCCAACAAGGCCACATCTACTACAACAAAGCTACACCTTCTAATAGTGCCACTCCCTTTGGGGGCCATTTTCTTTCAAGCCACACAGGCACCTGTGTGCCCGGCTTTTCACATGGTTGCTGGGAATCTGAACCCAGGTCCTCATGCTTGCATGGAAAGGACCTTATCAACTGAGACATGGCCCCATCGAGAGTACACACACAGGTACATGCACATGTATACGCACACACAACTAAACAAACAGTTTAAAGGACCAAGTGGGCACTGTGAAATTTTTCACTAGAAAATATAAAAATAATTGCTATCAACAACTGAGTAAGACTCTTTATACATGCTATCTCCTTAAGGATTATTTGTTTCGCCAGCAAGGAAGTGCCCAAGGTCACAAAGTGCATAAGAGGCAGAGATAGTGCCTGAGGCCAGTGTCTCTGACTGCCCGGTTCTTATCTTTCCGTTAGACTGCCGGAGCCATCACCACAGTCCCTTCTAGTGTCCTGAAGTGTCTGAACTAGTCACCAGAACTCTCAGAGTCAAGCACACCACAAAGAGACATAGCCACCGGCGTGGCAGTCCAGGTGTCAGAGGGCGATACCCTGAAAGAGCAAGTTCTATGCCAAGACTTGCATTCTGTCCTTAGGCTAGAGAGCTGGTTATCAACCTCTTTAGACATTTCCTTCCCACTCACCCAACCCCAGGCATATTTTAATACCGCAGAGAGAGTCTATATTTGCTTATGGGCAGTGGCCTTTGGGAGGACCAAAAACCATTGTAATGTTAAGTATTTTCACCCCCTTCGGGACTCCATCATTCTCACTTAGAATTCATCATCTAGTTGAGAGCAGAGCCCAGGGAAGCCAGCAGAGAGCTAGAGGCCAGGAAGGGAAGGACCAGGGTGTTAGAGATCTTCAAAGTAGCCGAGACCCTGCTCAAGGCCCCATTTTCCTGAAGATTCACTTGAGAGAAGACAAAGGCAGACAGAAGGGAAGCAAGGAACTGTTGGCATTCTGGCCTGCCCCTGGGGGACCCTCCCTGTGTCCTGACGTAAAGCCTCCTTTAAGAGGAAACCTCCCCCCTTCTCCACGAGGGTGTGCACACCTCCGCTTTCCTTCCTCTCCATTCTCTCTCTCTCTCTCTCTCTCTCTCTCTCTCTCTCTCTCTCTCTCCATCCTTCTATTCTCTCTTCTCTCCCCCCAATAAAACTTTCCATGTGGATGTCTGTATGGTATGAGTGACTTTTCACCGCTCCACACTGCAGCCTGCCACAGTGTCTGCATGGCGTGTCTCCCTCACCCACCAGGGCACCTTAGCCCATGGCCTCCCACGTGCTGTATCTTAGCAGGAATGAGCGGAGTATTGTTTTAGTAATTTTGTAGGAAGCTTCAAAACATAAACTTCTCGGGCTGGGGAGATGAGGATCAAGCTCTACAAAGGCATGAGCACTGGAGTTCAGATCCGCAGAACCCACATAAAGCCCGATGTGGTAGCACATGTTTGTAATTCCAGCACACCTTCATGAGAGGCGGGGCTGACAGGAGAACTCCGGGAAGCTCAGGGGCCAGGTAGCCAGGTGTTCACAGTGGTGAACAGTAAGAGCTATGGCCTCAGAAACGAGGTGGGAAGCAAGGACCAACATCTGATGTTCTCTGATTCCCACATAAGCTGTGACGCATGCATCCCCTCCCTACGTGAATACTCATACATCTGAAGTATATATATACACAAAAGGGGGAAAGCTGAACTTCTCTAAATATTGTTTCAGAAACAGTTTTATGAAGGTTGGGATTTGTGGACGCACGCTTTAATTCTCAAGGTGAAGCAGAGGTAAGGGTCATATTGGCAAGTGGTAGAATGATTTCGAGACTTACCAAGAACCCATTTCAGAGGAGATGGAGTTTTCAGATGGTTTAAAGTTTCAGATCAAGTCTTGCCCTGTCCTGTGGCTTCCTGGGTTCACCTGCAGTGTGGTTGCACAGTGTCAATTGTGAGTGGAAGGTAACAGGCTCATTCACCATGTGCCAGGCAGACACGGTACTAAGCACATAGCACAGTATCACCGGGTTCCATTATCTTTCACAACAGTCTTATCAGGTATGAATGATCAGGGCTAATAGGTGAGCAAACTCCCTCAGATCACACAGCTAACAACTGGAGTGCCAGGCCTTGAGCCCAAATAAGCTGATTTCAGAGCCCAGGTGTTTAATCAGCCTGTCATACTAATTTGACTAAATTGATCTGGTGGCCTAATAAGGTAGTTTGGAAAGTAAAATAAAATATTCCAGCAGGATGTGGTGGTGCATGCCTTTAATCCCAGCACTCAGGAGGCAGAGGCAGGAGGATCTCTATAAATTCAAGGCCAGCCTGGTCTACATAATGAGTTCCAGGGCTGCCAGGACTACATAGAGAGACCCTGTCTCTGTCACTGTGGTGGTCAGTTACAGTGTCCACTGTGATGCTCAGCTATAGTGGTCACTGTGGTGATTAGTTTTAGTGTTCAATGTGATGTCAGTCATAGTGGTCATTGTGGTGTCCATGGTGATGGTCAGCCATAGTGATCATTGGGGTGGTCGGTCAGTTGTAGCGTTCACTGTAATGGTCATTTGTACTGTCCACTGTGAGGGTCAGCCATAATGGTCACTGCGGTGGCCACTGTGGTGGTCACTGTGGTAGCCAGCTGCAGTGATCACTATATATGTGTGTATACATCTCCTCCTCTAAACTTTCTGGGGGATATCTCTAAGCCAATACTCAAAAACCAGAAATAGAGCTTTAGTATATCCTGTCCAGATCTATGCTTTGAATCCCTCAGGGGCTACTTCCATGGCCCTCAGCACCAAGTCCGGTTTCATATCAGTCCCTATGAGGCTCTCCAAGGACTCCTCAACCTGGTCCTGATCATGATTCTGCCATTCCCAATCCTTGCTCCATCCACAGATGTGTGTTCACTAAACTTGGCTTTGGCACACGCTGCCCCCACTTCCCAGAAGCTTCCATTCTCTTTCTGTCCGTTTCAGGGACTACAGCCTCTTCATCTTTGCTCAGCTGTCACTTCCTGTGTGCGTCCTCATGAGCCTCCCAAATCTAGATACAATAGAAGTAATGACGTCACAGGACATTGCGCCAGTCAGATGCCCCTTGGTACATTCTTCCAGTAAAGGGCATTAAATTGATCAGGGCTGAGACGGAAAACCGCAGGGTGAGCATTCTGAATGTCACACCACATGCCAGGCTGAGTGAATGGCCCATAAAACGGCCACATAATCCTGCTAAGTCAGGTAGATGTAGAGGGAAACAGGCTCAGAGAAATTAAGCAACTTGTTCAAGGTCCCTCAGATGGTAGATAATAGACTGTAGTGTTTGAATCTAAATCTGTGCAAATTCAGAGCTCAAACCTTCAATCTCTGCTAAGTGTTGTAATAACTGTTTTTGAGACAGAACAGAAATGATTTCGTTTGGGCCCACCAGCACCAATTGGACTAAGAGCTGAGTCTTTGTTCTCCTAGCTGATCATCCCAGCCTCTAGGCTTTGGGCCCAGAAGCACAAGCCCACACCCCCACACCACCACCCATTGCAGACCTAGTCTCAAGCCAGCAGGCAGGTTTCCTGCAGGCAGGCCAGACTACCACCATCCCCCACCCCAGCCTGCAAACCCACTCACCTTCCAAGACCGCAGCTTCTCCCTGAGACAGAGCCCACCAGCATTGATTGGATTAAGAGAGGCCACCAACGCCGATTGGACTAAGAGGACGAAGAGCTCCCATTGGACCAAGAGTGTCAATTGGACCAAGAAAGGCCCCCTCAGACACAGACACCATTTGCACCAAGTGGAGGAAGAGATGATGGGTAGACGCCAGTGCAAAAATACAATCAGCAACATAAAGACCAATATGGCACCACCAGAACCTAATGGTTCTACATCAGCAAGACCTGAACATCCCAATGCAGAAGAAGCAGAAGAACTCGACTTTAAAAATTACTTTAAGAAGATGATAGAGGCCAACAGAATGCAAAAGATGAAAGAGAGAATCTCTGGCATTGAAGATACAATAGAAGGAATAGATTCATCAGTCAAAGAAAACATTAAAGCCAACAAAATCATAACACAAAACATCCAGGAAATCTGGGACACCATGAAAAGACCAAACCTAAGAATAATAGGGATAGAAGAAGGAGAAAAATACCAGCTTAAAGGCACAGAAAATGTAGTCAACAAAATCATAGAAGAAAACTTTCCCAACCTGAAGAAGGAAATGCCTATGAAGATACAAGACACTTACAGAACACCAAATAGACTGGATCCAAGAAAAAAGTCCCCTTGCCACATAATAATCAAACCACTAAACATACAGAATAAAGAAAAATATTAAGAGCTGCAAAGGAAAAAGGCCAAGTAACATATGAAGGCAAACCCATAAGAATAACACCTGACTTCTCAATGGGGACTCTAAAAGCCAGAAGGTCCTGGACAGATGTTATGCAGACACTAAGAGACCATGGATGCCAACCCAGGCTACTATACCCAGCAAAAATCTCAATCACCATAGATGGAGTAAACAAAATATTCCAAGATAAAACCAGACTTAAACAATACCTATCCACAAATCCAGCCCTACAGAAGGCACTAGCAGGAAAAATCCAACCTAAGGAAGCTAAATGCACCCATGAAAACACAGGCAATAGATAATCTGACATCAATAAATACCAAAGAAGGGAAACACAAAACACTACCACCAAAAATTAACAGGAATTAACAATCACTGTTCATTAATATCCCTTAATATCAATGGACTCAATTCACCTATAAAAAGACATAGGCTACCAGAATGGATACAAAAACAGAATCCATCCTTCTGATGCATATAAGAAATACATCTCAAAATGGGGGCCAGGGCCCTACAGGTTCCCCTTTTATTAAAAAATGAGCTTCTGACTTGGGTTGCTTGGGACGTCAGCCGGTCACCTTACCCGTCATGGAGACGCCTGCCCAGGCCACACAGGTGCTCTGTCTTAGGTTGGTGAGTGCTCCCCAGGCATTACCCGTCTCTGAATACTCATTTTCATACAGGCTCAATCTTGTGTGAGCTGCAGAGTTAACTGCTGCCAAAGATCTCAAAGTGGCACTGGGCTTGCAATCTGTGTGTTCGATACAGAAAAGACCAACAGAGGTCCTATCTCACCCATAGCCAGTAGGCTAAAGGCAACTGAGCCATTCCCTTCCTTAACGAGCCATACTGTACGTTGGTGTCCTTGTAAGATAGTATCCCAAAAGCAACTGGAGCTTGAGTTTATAAATTTATAATTTTCAAAGCCAATCGAGATGTACATAACTACTGAATTAAATTTATCATGCCCAATAGAATGAAAGATTAACTAACTGTGGTAGCTACTTTTGTTGCCTGGGTCTCCATTGTGCCTTGTGCACCTTGACCTTGATATCCTCCCTATGCTAGTTCCCTGCCAGGTTCCACCCTCCTGAATGCTTAAGAGAAGTTCCTTGTCTGTGTATCCTGAATAATGGGCGTTAACAGATTAGAAGCAAGATTGTAAAACATCAGTAGCAAACTTCTGCCCTCCAGGGTCCTCCCATTGTGCTGTAAGCCTGTATTTAAGACCTCCCCCCCCCAAATAAATGATATTTGGCATTTAAAATTATACATATATATATAATATATATATATAATTGAATGAATACTGTGAATGTAATCTATGAATACCACAAATGTGATTAATATCATGAGTGTAATTAATGAATATCATGAGTGTAATTTAAAAAATAAATAAATTTATTAAAAAAAAAAAAGAACTACATCTCAACTTCAAAGACAGACACTACCTCAGAGTAACAGGCTGGGAAAAGTCTTTCCAGTCAAATGGACTTAAGAAGCAAGCTGGTGTAGCTATCCTAATATCTAACAAAATAGACTTCAAACTAAGATCAATCAAAAGAGATCGGGAAGGACATTAGATACTCATCACAGGAAAAATCCACCAAGATGAAGTCTCAATTCTGAACATTTATGCCCCAAATACAAGGGCACCTACATTTGTAAAAGAAACATTACTAGAGCTTAAACCGCACATTAAACCCCAAACGCTAGTAATGGGAGACTTCGGCACCCCATTCTCACCAATGGACAGGTCTGCCAAATCAAAACTTAACAGAGAAATAAGGGGCTTAACTGATGTTATGACTCAAATAGACTTAATCGATATCTACAGGACATTCCACCCTAACACAAAAGAATATACATTCTTCTCAGCACTCCATGGAACCTTCTCTAAAATTGACCACATACTCAGTCACAAAGCAAATCTCAACAGATACAAATAAGTTGGAATAACCTCCTGTATTCTATGAGACCACCATGGCTTAAAGCTAGTTTTCAACAACAATAAAAATTACAGAAAACCTACAATCTCATGGAAACTGAATAATACTCAACTAAATCATCACTGGGTAAAGGAAGAAAGGAAGGAAGGAAGGAAGGAAGGAAGGAAAGAAGAAAGAAATTAAAGACTTCCTAGAATTAAAAGGAATGTACAACATACCCAAACTTATGGGACACTATGAAAGCAGTGCTAAGAGGAAAATTCATAACACTAAATGCCCACATAAAGAAGTTGGAGAAATCTCAAACTAGTGACTTAACAGCACACCTGAAAGCTCTAGAATAAAAAGAAGCAATGTCACCCAGGAAGAGTAGACACCAGGAAATAATCAAATTGAGAACTGAAATCAATAAAATAGAAACAAAAAGAACAATACAAAGAATCAATGAAACAAAGAGTTGGTTCTCTGAGAAAATCAACAAAATAGACAAGCCCTTAGCCAAACTAACCAAAAGGCAGAGAGAGAGCATCCAAATTAACAAAATCAGAAATGAAAAGGGAGACATAACAATAGACAACAAGGAAATCCAGAGAATCATCAGGTCATACTTCAAAAACCTGTACTCCACAAAATTGGAAAATCTAAAAGAAAGAGACAATTTTCTGGATAGGTACCACATACCAAAGTTAAATCAAGACCAGATAAACAATTTAAATGACTAATAACCCCTAAGGAAATAGAAACAGTCATTAAAAGCCTCCTAACCAAAAAAAGCCCAGGACCAGATGGCTTCAGTGCAGAATTCTACCAGATTTTCAAAGAAGAGCTAATATCAATACTATTCAAGTTGTTCCACACAATAGAAACAGAAGGAACATTACCAAACTCTTTTTATGAGGCTACAGTTATCCTAATACCCAAACCACACGTAGATGCAACAAAGAAAGACAATTACTGACCAATCTCCCCCATGAACATTGATGCAAAAATACTCAATAAAATACTGGCAAACTGAATCCAAGATTACATCAAAAAACTTATCCACCATGACCAAGTAGGCTTCATCCCAGAGATGCAAGGATGGTTCAACATATGAAAATCTGTCAATGTAATACACTATGTAAACAAACTGAAAGAAAAAAAAACACAGGATTGTCTCATTAGATCCTGTAAAAGCCTTTGACAAAATCCAACACCCCTTCATGATAAAGGTCTTGGAGAGAACAGGAATACAAGGAACATACCTAAACATAATAAAGACAGCAAGCCAACAGCCAACATCAAATTAAATGGAGAGAAACTCAAAGCGATTCCACTAAAATCAGGAACAAGACAAGGCTGTTCACTCTCCCCATATCTGTTCAATATAGTACTCAAAGTTCCAGCTAGAGCAGTAAGACAACAAAAGGAGATCAAGAGGATGTAAATTAGAAAGGAAGAAGTCAAACTTTGCCTATTTGCAGATGATATGATAGCATACATAAGTGACCCCAAAAACTCTACCAGGGAACTCCTACAGCTGATAAACAACTAATGTTGCAGGATACAAGATTAACTCAAAAAAATCAGTAGCCCTCCTATATACAAATGCTAAGCAGGCTAAGAAAGAAATCGAAGAAACATCGCCCTTTACAATAGCCACAAATAATATAAAATACCTTGGGGTAACTCTAACTAAGCAAGTGAAAGACCTGTATGACAAGAACTTTAAGTCTATGAAGAAAGAAATTGAAGAAGATATCAGAAAATGGTAAGATCTCCCATGCTCATGGATAGGTAGGATTAACATAATAAAAATGGCAATCTTACCAAAAGCAATCTACGAATTCAATGCAATCCCCATCAAATTCCCAAAACAATTCTTCACAGACCTGGAAAGAATAATACTCATCTTCATATGGAAAAAAAAAAGACAGGACAGCTAGAACAATTCTGTACAATAAAGCAACCTCTGGAGGCATCACCATCCCAGACCTCAAGCTCTACTATAGAGATATAGTAATAAAAACAGCTTGGTATTGGCATAAAAACCAACATGTAGCCGGGCGTTGGTGGCGCACGCCTTTAATCCCAGCACTCGGGAGGCAGAGCCAGGCGGATCTCTGTGAGTTCAAGGCCAGCCTGGGCTACCAAGTGAGCTCCAGGAAAGGCACAAAGCTACACAGAGAAACCCTGTCTCGAAAAACCAAAAAAAAAAAAAAAACCAACATGTAGACCAATGGAATCAAACTGAAGATCCTGACATTAATCCACACACTTATGAACACCTGATTTTTAACAAAGAAGACAAAACTGTACAATGGAAAAAAGAAAGCATCTTCAACAAACGGTGCTGGCATAACTGGATGTCAACATGTAGAAGACTGCAAATAGATCCATATTTATCTCCATGCACAAAACTCAAGTCCAAGTGGATCAAAGACCTCAACATAAATCCAGCTACACTGAACATGATAGAAGAGAAAACAGGAAGTAGTCTTGAACACATTGGCACAGGAGACCACTTCCTAAATACAACACCAGTAGCACAGACACTAAGAGCAAAAATTAATAAATGGGATCTCCTGAAACTGAGAAGCTTTTGTAAGACAAAGGACACAGTCAATAAGACAAAACAACAGCCTACGGAATGGGATCACCAACCCCACATCTGACAGAGGGCTGATCTCCAAAATGTATAAAGAACTCAAGAAACTAAACATCAAAATACCGAACAATCCAATTAAAAAAAAAAATGGGCTACAGAGCTAAACAGAGAATTCTCAACAGAAGAATCTCAAATGGCCAAAAGACATTTAAGGAATTGCTTAACATCCTTAGTCATCAGGGAAATGCAAATCAAAATGACACTGAGATACCATCTTACACCTGTCAGAATGACTATGATCAAAAATACTGATGACAACTTTTGTTGGAGAGGATGTGGAGCAAGGGGAATACTCCTCCACTGTTAGTAGGAGTGCAAACTTGTACAGCCACTTTGGAAATCAGTATGGCAGTTTCTCAAAAAATTGGGAATCAATCTACCTCAGGACCCAGCAATACCACTCTTGGGCATATACTCAAGGAATGCTCCATCATACCACAAGGACACATACTCAACTATGTTCATAGCAGCATTGTTCGTAATAGCCAGAACCTGAAAACAACCTAGATGCCCTTCAACTGAAGAATGGATAAAGAAAATGTGGCACATATACACAATGGTATACTACTCAGCAGTAAAAAAACAATGACATTACGAAATGTGCAGGCAAATGGATGGAACTAGAAAATATCATCCTGAGTGAGGTAACCCAGACTCAGAAGGACAATCATCATATGTACTCACTCATAAGTGGATACTAGATGAGAGGCAAAGGATAACCAGACTACAACCCACAGCTCCAGAGAGGCTAACTAAGAAGGAAAACCCCAAAAGTGATGCATGGATCACCCTGAGAAGGGGAAATGGATGAGATCTCAATGAGTAGACTAGGGGCAAGGAGGACAATGGAGGGTAAGGGATAGGGGATGAGAACATAAGGGAATGGGATGGTCAAGCTGGAACAGGGATGGAATGGAAGAGCAATGAAAGAGATACCATGATAAAGGGAGACACCATGGGGATAGGGAGAAACTGGGTGCTAGGGAAGTGCCCAGAAATCCAGAATGATGACCCAACCTTAGACTACTAGCTATGGCAGAGAGGGTACCTGAACTAGCCTGCCCCAATAATTAGATTAATGAATACCCTAACTGTCATCATAGAGCCTTTATCCAGTAAATGATGGAAGCAGATACAGAGATCCATAGTCAAGCACCAGGCCGAGCTCCAGGAGTCTAATCAAAGAGAGAGAAGAGGGATTCTATGATCAAGGGGCATCAAGATCATGATGGGAAAATGTACAGAGACAATCAAACCAAACTAGTGGGAACTCATGAACTGTGGACCAATAGCTGTGGAGCCTCCATGGGACTGGACTAGGCCCTCTACATTGGCGAGACAGTTATGTAGCTTGACCTGCTTAAGGGGTCCCCTGGCAGTGGGATCAGGATCCATCCCTAGTACATGAATGGGCTTTTTGGAACCCACTGCCTATGGTGGGACAACTTACACAGCCTTGGTGCAGGGGGAGGGGCTTGGACCTGCCTCAGCTGAGTGTATCAGGCTCTACTGACTCCCCACGGGAGGCCTTGCCTTGGAGGAGGTGGGAATAGTATGGGGAGGGGGGGAGAAGGCTGGGGTGGGGGGAGAAGGGAGGGGAGGAAATCTGCGGTTGGTATGTAAAATGAATAGAAAATTGGAAAAAATAAAAAAAAAAAAACAATTTAGTTTGGAGAACAGATGAACTGAAGGATATCCTTCGGAAAGTAACAGGGAAGTTGATGGCTCAACAGAAGAAAGTTCTAGACAAGTGAAGGCGAGCTTCAGGAGGGAAAAGGCCAAAGAATCCATCGTGCAAGTGCCCTTAGCCCAGTGTCTGCCACAGAGAAGCGGTATGTAGACACTTCCCAGGACAGAGCTGGTGGGACACTGAAAAAACCCACAGGAGACGTCCGAGGGAAGGGATGTTTCATCTCTTCCTCCTGGAGGACAGAGGCCACCTGGAAGGGAAGCATGGCAGTTGGTGGTTGTGGTTTTAATAAGAATGGCCTCCATAGGCTCAGAATTCGAATACTTGTAATCAGGAAATGGCACTACTTGAGAAGGATTAGGAGGTGTGGCCTTGTTGGAGGAAATGTGCCACTGGGGGTGGGCTTTGAGGTTTTAAAAAGCCCATTCTGAGCCCAGTGTTGCCCTCTCTCCCTGCTGCCTGCAGGTCTAGATGTAGAACTCTCAGCTCCTTCTCCAGCACCAGGTCTGCCTGTGGGCCACTGTGCTCCCCACCACCATGTGAACAGATGAAACCTCTGCAACTGTAATCAAACCCTAGTTGTGGTGGTTTGAATGAGAATGGCCCCCATAGACTCCTAGATTTAAATGTCTGATCACCAGGGAGCGGCACTATTTTAAAGGATTAAGAGGTGTGTCCTTGTTGGAAGAAATGTGTCACTGGGGGTGGGCTTTGAGGTTTCAAATGCCCAGGCCAAGCCCAGAGTCTTTTTCTCTCTCTCAGTCAGCAGATCAGGATGTAGCTCTCCACTACTGCTCCAGCGCTATTTCTGCCTGGGTGCCACTGTGCTCCCCACCATGACCTCTGAAATTGTAACGAGTCCCAATTAAATGCTTTCTTTTATAAGAGTTGCCATAGTCATGGTGTCTCTTCACACAATAGGACAATGACCAAGACAGTGGTTCAGGCTGCCACATTGGTCCAGATGCATACAAACACCCACATGTGGAGCACTGCTTGCTGTGTGAGGCAAGCAGCATTGGCTGTACAGCTCTTGAAGGAAGGCATTAACTGAATATAGCACCAACTCCCTCACCTACCGGCCAAACAGCCTCTGTGCGCTCCAGCTTTCGACTTGCATGCTCTTTGACGCCACCTTTGCACATTCTGCACGGTGATCTTTCCACTCCCTTCTCTGAACCTGGACACCAAAGTTCCCAGCTAGTGTCCCACAGAGGCTGTACCAGCTGCTGTGTGGAACAGGCTTTCCCACAGGGCACTGTCACACCACTGAACCCCAACTCTTTTCTCGGGAACACTTTGCAACCAGAATCATTTTCTTCCTGCCTCTAAAAAAAAAAAAAAACATGGAAATCCACCAAAAAGAAAAGGGGGAAGGACCCTTCACTCTTAACAAAATTTCCACCTGCCAGCACAAAACCATGGGTACTGGTCCAGTGTCAGTAACTGAACTTGAAAACTGGGTTAGCTAAGGATTTGAGAGAAGCTCCCTTTGTTAACCCCCTTTCTACCAGCTGGGCCTCTTCCATTAACTCAGTGATAATTCCTTCTCAATGAAATCTCTTAAGTTAAAAAGCCACAGAAGTTGCATATTGCTATGTATACAAAATTCCCAGCATCCACTTGCCTCACACAGATGAATACTGCCTGCAATGTACAAACAGTTCACACATGCACACCTCTCATATGCAGATGCCCATAGGACAGTGGCTACTCACACAGACAGACACCCATGAGGAACGAGATGTACACCACAAGCTCCCTCAGGGTGGTCTTGACATAGAGTTCTCTGTTCTCAGCTGTATTCTCAGTCAGGGTTGTTCCCCGGAGTCCTACGGGCATGGAAAGATGCTCAGAGTCCCCGACAGCACCTCTTTCCAGTTATCCATTCCTACCTGTCCCTAGACCTCACCCCATCTCCACTCAGCCCTTCCCTGCCCATCCTATGATCCTTGGGACCTGGTTACTCCACCCACACCCCTGCTTGCCCTCCTTCAAAGTCCCTGTGGGAGACAGGGTAAGGATGCTGGACCAGACAGGGTGAGGATGATGGATCGGAGTGAAGCCGTGAAAGCGGTGGGCATCTGTTTCAGGTAGGGCCTTCTCACCTCAGTCCTCCATGCAGCATGCCCCCACAACCTCTGGGTCCCCGAGTGATGCCTGTGCCGAGTAACCTTTCTGGTAGACCTGGAGCCTGGTCTCTGTGTCCGGGGCAAGCAACTCTGACATAGGCAAATCAGAGATGTCAAAATTTCAATTTCACTTCCTCCTCTGATCACCTGCCCTCCACAAAGCTGTTCAAGCCCCCTCAGACTCTAATACCCCAGGAGAGCCCTCCCCCAGCCTGAAACCTATGGTGCAAAGACAGATGTGGAGACAGCAGCTGGATGCCAGTGTTCTCTATGTCTTCTGGCATCTGTCTTCAGGCTTCTTGGGTTGAGGCTGGGGGAGTGCCCCACTGGAGACAGTGCAGATCCTCAGGGTCCCATTCAAGGAAGTGGGGCTGCTGTAGGCAAGGTCATCCCAGGCTCTGCTCCCCAGTGTTTACAGTTCCTGCCCCTTGGGACTTTTACAGCATTCATGGGAACAGATGTTCCCACTCTTCAAGTAGAAACAGGGACAAAGGCCCAGCCTGGCATGTCCAAAAGAGAGCCAAGGGAATGGCAGCTGGGAGCAGCTGGGCCTCGGGTCTGGTGGGGACGCTGAGATTCCCCTGGTGGACAGAACGGTGATGACAGGGGTAGGATGGCACTAATCCTCTTCCTCTCCCTTTCTCTCTGTTCCCCTCCCCCCTTTCTGTCCCCTCTCTCTGTCTTCTCTCACTGTCCCCCTCCCTCTCTCTCTGTCCCCTCTCTCTACAGGGCCCAGGACACATGAGCTATGAGGAACTGAGTCAGGAGTTAAAGAGAACTGAGTGCTGTGCAGACAGAGTAGAATGGGGGAACAGAAGACAGAAGTCAGTGCTGGGGTCAGATGGATTCGGGGGTGCGATGTCTAGATACCCTACTATGGAGATAATCAAAGGGCAGTGAGGGGCTGGGGAGAGGGGTGCTGTGGAACGTCACTGTGGGTCTAAGCTGACATCCACTACAAGCTCTTGAACGTGCTTACACGGATTGAGATGGGGACCAAGGCTGAGGGCGGGCTGTAAGAAGTGTTCCTCCCCACCAGCTCAGCAATGGTCTCCCAGGCCCTTCTGCGTGTCCCCTTGAGCTGTGCCCTAGTGAGTAGAGAAAAAGACTTCTCTCTCCACCTGCCCTGATGACTGGGGGATAGACAGGAGCAGAAGTCAACCCTGTCTCAGATTTGAAGGGACAGGTGTCTGCCTCCATCAAAATCTCCAGTCTAAGTGTTCCTATAAAGAGATGCCGGACAACCAGCCCAGCCCCTTGATGAACTAATGTGCCCAGTTCTAGGAAAAAGTGTGTCATACTCCTGAACCTATCACATGAATTTCCTGTCCAAGGCCCAGACACTGGAAAGGGGTGACTCCCTCCATTGTCTCCATCTGGGTACCGTTTGACCCTCCTTAGAAGGACAAGTGTCCATATCCCCATTCTACCAGCCAGTGAGATGACTGAGGCGCCCGCTTTCCTTGGAGAAAAGGGTGAGGAGCTGGGCCAGGGAGCAGCATCTTGCATTGGATCAGCTGAGTAAGGAAGAAGCAAGCTGCTGGCTCTCAGCCAAGAGCCTTTTGAACAATTGCACAAGGACTCCAGACTTATAAAACTGGACCCTGGGACAGGATCAGGAGCAGAATGGCAACAGTGTGGTCCCTGAGAGGCAGAGAGAGGAGCATGAGATGGTTTCCCATTCCCTTGGGCAATTCTGAAATCTGGAGGAGGCCTGTGATCAGCAGAGGTCTGAATGGACTTGAGGACATTCCTCATGTGACAAGTCTCCCCATCTGGGAGCTCCAGACCATGATTGAGGCTCTATTCATAGTCATCTACCTGACACCCATCCGATTGTTTTTCCCTACTCAGTGCTGAGTCCTTGTTTGTGTGTGGATCAGACCACACCATCCTACAGGGCAGGCTAGGCAGCACGGGTTGAGAAATCTCAGAAGGCATCCTCATTCCTCTGCGGTTCAAACTTACTCAAGAAGTCACAAATGTGGTAATCAAGAGGAATCTCATGATTTTGCCCGGTAATTCTCCAAGCTCTCAAGCCTCCGAGCACACTTGAATTTTCCTGTTAAAAGGGCAAACAGGTCAAAACGGCAGGCTGTTGCCAAGCAAGGCTGGATGCTGTTCAAACACATATTATATTATATATTATAGTCAACAACCTGGGGTTAGAGTGAGGTTACACAATACACGAGACTGAAGATGTGAAAGAAGCCATAAAAAGGCTTCCAAAGAACCTCTATAATGACAGGAGTTTTCACATTAAGAGACCCTGGACCTGATCATCAGGCATCAGCTCTTGCCTAAGGAACAGTAGATGAGATATGAGGAGATAAGCCCTACCTTGAACCATATCTGAAGATGTTATTCAGGAAAGAAAAGCGAGAGACCAATGGACGCAGAAGTGATCCTGTAGCTGAGATCTGTGGATGTGCCTGGTCTTGTGTTTATGCAGTTGCTTCAACCTGAATCACAATTTAAGAATGATTTGCGGGGCTGGAGAGATGGCTCAGTGGTTAAGAGCACTGGCTGCTCTTCCAGAGGTCCCGAGTTCAAGTCCCAGCAACCACATGGTGGCTCACAACCATCTGTAATGAGATCTGGTGCCCTCTTCTGGCCTGCAGGCATACACACCAGCAGGATACTGTATGCATACTAAATAAATAAATAAATAAATAAATAAATAAATAAATAAATAAATAATAGAATGATTTGCTCTGCAGCTGTCTCACCCTAAATAAATGTCTATTTATCTAAATTATAAATTGTAAATTATTTAAATTACTAAATGTCATAAGGGGAGGCAAATAGTGTGGATGGAGTGAGGAGCCTCAGACTTAGGCTGCCTCTTGACCAGCTAATCAAGATAAAGCTCAGATATAGTTCATGCCAGCCTCAAGCCCACAGCAGTCCCCCTGCCTCAGTTTCTTAAGTTCCAGGATTATAGGTATGCAACACATGCCTGGCTAAGAGACCCATTTTCTGCCCTGTGGCAAAAGTTGTGAAAACATGGGTTTTCCTGAGATTCAGAAATAGTTTTCTGCCGATAAGCAGAGAAGAATAGACTAAGTTCTAAGACCAACGTGAGGAATCCTCACAGATGTGCTGAAAGGCTGGCTTGAGGCAGCCAGGAACCCTCGTGGTTACAGCAGCATGAGTGGAACTGAGCCTGGATGCCGGCATCAGATCTTTCCCCCCAGCTCCGCATCCAACTTCATTTCCATTCCCAAACTGGGTTATCTCCTTAGAACCTGGAAAAGAGACAGACATTCATGAAAGAGCAAACAAGCTGGCGGAACCACGCGCTGATCCAGTTTCTGACTGAGAACTGAGAAGCGGTGGTGTTTTATCTCTTCATCTCTTTGACCTTCCAATCCCGGATCTAGGACTCTGTCAGCGTTGTTGGCAACAGCTTCTTTTGAGGTGATAAATTTCAACAACAATAACAACAACAAAAAGGTTAAGTAAAGTATGATCTAGTTTCAAAACAAGTGATTATGGAGAACTGTTAACATGTTTTGGAATGATATTTGGTCACCACCTATTGTATTATTACATAGACCTACAGTGTAGCACAGTCCAAATTTTATGTGTATTTTATACTAACATAGAATAAAATGAATTTTAAAATAGCAGTGGCCATTTCTAGGCAATATGAGTCCAGGTTTTTCAGCTTGGTCAATTTTTTTTCTGCAACATTTGACATTTTCATGTTTGGAAAACAATCAGCTATGACAGGGAGCTATCTTTCTGAGACTTGAGGTTCATTTGATCCTAGACTCAGAGACCCCTCTGCAGCTCGGCAGGCCACCATGGAGTTGGTTTCTTACCGTGGAAGTCCTCCGTGCAGTGGGAACGTTGTGTTAATGGCTTCCTCCTTGCAGGTTCCAGCTGGAGAGGGAGGACTATGGAGAGACCGTGTGCTGAGTGTGACAAGGACATGGGGAAAGGGACGGCAGCTCACAGGGGTTCAGAGGAAAGGACTGTTAATCCCACAGGTCGAGAAGAAGACCAGTACCACAGTTTAAAGCCAAATTTGAAGCAAGCTTTAATTAGATACTGGCCAGGTTGATGGACTCTCTGGCCAGGTCCATAACCAGGTTCCCAGAAAATGGCCACTCGTCATACCTTGCAGAGGCTTAAAGAGGTAACCCCACAAAGCCACCATATTTCCCATCAGGTCCAATCAGGGACAAGTATATATCCTTACATTTTTCCTGCCTACACACACCTCTCCCACTTGCCTCCTACATCCACCCAGGGGTGAGCATACACCCTGATATATTTCCTGCCCACGTACCTCCTGCCCACATGTGACCTCACACATCTGGTGCAGGTAAAGATGGTTCAAACAAACATGTTTGGAGGAGTGAAAACATAAATAGCCTCCAGCCTTTAACTCTGGTTCTCACAGGACCAGGAAGTGGAAGGTCATGAAGGGCAGCTGGAGGGAATGGCTTGAAATGAGCTTTTTAGGTGAAAGAAAGGAAGGAAGGAAGGAAGGAAGGAAGGAAGGAAGGAAGGAAGGAAGGAAGAAAGAAGGAAGGAAAGAAAGAAAAGAGAGAGAGAGAGAGAGAGCCAGCAAGCATGACAGCTACTCTGTACTTAGCACCCAGAGGCCAAGTACCTTGAAGCATATTGTCTTATTTTAACTCTCATATTATCGTGTGTGTGTGTGTGTGCGCGCTGTATACAGGGTGTGTATGTATACATGCAAATGACCGTGAAAGACAGAAGTTGGTATGGGCTGTCTTCATACAGAGCTTTACACTTGTTTTTTGAGACCGTGTCTCACTGAACCTGGAGTCCACCTTTTCAGCTGAACTGACAGGTATTTCTGCACAGCCTCTGCTTCAGTCCTTGCCTTGGCTGCCCTCGAAGCCAAATAATCCCTTTCCTTCCCCAGTTGCTTTTGGTCATGGTCTTTGTCACAGTAAGAGAAAGGAGACTAGAACAACCAGTGAGTCCCAGAATCCTCATGTCTCTGCTCCCACCCTGCCCCCGTGGTTGTAAATCATACCTGGCTTTCACAGGGATGCTGGGGAGCCGAACTCAGGCCTTCATGCTAGGCCAGCAAGTGCCTTACACACTGAGCCGTCTCTCAAGCTCAACTCTCACACTCACAATGTCTAAGGGGGTCTATTTTCATTATCAGACAAAGAAACTGGGGTTCAGGGCGATAACTTCCTGTGGAATGAAGCTTCAGAACCAGGATTGTGATACAAAGAAAAAAATCCGGTGGATTGACACAGGAAGACCATAATGGTGCTTTGCCTGGCACGACCACCAGGTGGCAGCAGGACCCTGGCCCCATCTGTCCCCATAGGTCTCTCCTCCAAAGGGGTCCTAACTGGCTCATCTCTCTCCCCAGCTCCTTCCTGCTACCTCCCCCTTTCCTCTGGGTAGCTGAAGGCTCATGTCTGGCTCTGTCAACAAATCCTAACTCCCAGGGACTGGTCATTCTAGGGGTCTGGTTGCCCTCTGTGTGGAGCTGGGTCCTCTGAGAAGCAGACACATGTCGGGCTTTCTATGAAGAGGTGGGGCTGAGTTCACGGGGCCAGCAGTTCTAATGCTCACACCTGTCCCTGAGTGAGGGCTATGCGGGGGTGGGGGAGGTAGTGAGTTACTACGGTATGGCCTATAAAAGAGGGGTTGGTAGAACCTTCAGGGAGTCAAAATAGGCCATCGGAGGAGCCCTGTGTCTCCCGGGACTGGGCTTGCCCCATCCTTGATTGGCTCCTCTGTTTCTGGGCCAAGAGCTATCAAGGAGAGTGTGGCCTCAAGTAAACATTCTTGGTCAGTGGCTCTCCCTGTAATTGGAGGTCTGTGATACAGATCTTCTCCTTGTAGCCTCCAGGCTCCCTGGCAGCCTCAGCTCTTGGGAGTGTCCACTGAGTGCTTCGCCTGCTCCCCACCTCTGAGGGGACAATTCAGTCCTTATCTCCCACTTCCTGAGCTGACCTTACTGCTTCTGGTCAGCTCCTTCCCAGCAGTCAGAGGATAGGCTCCTCCCACCCCTCTCTGACCGGGACCCTGTTGCTGGACACCCAGGCAAGCTCACCAGGTCAGTCTTGGCTCTCCCTGCAGCTGTCTTTTGACTCCTTGGTTACAGCCCTTAACTGTGAACACCTGTTAGCTCTATCGCCTCCACTCAGGTCCAGGCACCAGCCTCCTCGGCAAGGGGCTGGTTCACCTGCATCAGGTCCCATGCCCTTTGTGGACACTGGCTTCTCAGGTCACTCTACCTTGTATCAGAGTCAACAATGAGATCACCGCCCTGAGCAAGACCAAGTAGATGACAGACAGCTTTGCCAGGTGACCCAGAGGGTGAGGTAATTATCGAGCAGCAGGAAGAATATGCTGGCACCTGTCTGTTGAAAGAAGTTTGTAAAGAGAATGTTAGGGGAAGAGAATGATGAATCCCTCCCTGGATTGTCTCTCTGGGCTTCTGTGGGTGCTCTTCAGGGTGGAAGCATTGTGGTGAAGCTGAGCCTCCCCCACCCCCATGCCCCCGGTATGGACTGCTCCCCAACCACTGGTTCTTGGTGAAGGATGAAAGCAGTACCTCCGGCTGTTAGGTTGGTAGCCTAACAGGCCACTGCAGCATCTTTCTCTCTAGCCTCAGAACTATTGTCAGCCACACCCCAGCCCCCACCCGCCCAGAGAGCCTGTCTATGAATCTCTAAGCCACTAACAGCCACTCCCCGGGTGCCTATCATTCTCACTTTCTCAAGGAAGTTTACAGATCTTAGGCTGCCAGTCTCCAGGACATCAGAGAGCTTCCGAGGGTGTCACATCCCCCACCGTATGATGGGTACACATTAAGTCAATGCCACCCTTTCCTCCCCACAGCCTTGAAGTTACACATTCCTGCACAGGTATTCCCTCCTCATCTCCTAATGCCCAGGAACTGGCAGCCTGGCTGCTCCGAGCTGAGCTGTAGGCTCCTCATCAACCACACGATATGAAGCTCCCCTCCCCCTCCTCTGTGACCTATAGAAAGGGACACATTCTGCGTCACACAAGCCTGAACTCTCAACATAGCCCTTTGATATACTCTCTGTCTACCTGTGGCCTTGGGGCCTGAACTCACACTGGAGCCTCTACCATGCTGCTGTCTATCTGTCTGTCTGTGACGTCAGTAACTCTCCTAATGAATCTATTACCCCAAAGGACAGTTTGCCTCAGTGTCTCCCTTGAACTCCAAACTCAAAACCTTTCACTGCTTTAACAGAAACCAGAGACTGCAAGAGCCTGTCTGAGGCAAACAACATTGCAAATCCAGAGTCCCCTGGGGAGAGAGCAGGAAGTAACCCAGGGCTTGGAAAGGGGATCTAGCCAGACCCTGGCGGGGAACAGCCTGGCAGGCCTGGAAATACATCGGGGTTACATTCACTTGTTCCTTGGATTCCAAAGACAAAGCTGAGGGCGGGGTGAGTTTTCCCTTTCCTCATCTTGGGCAAGGAGAGATAAGAAGGCAAACAGGTTTGGAAGGAAGAGTGGAAGACATCTGTAGTTAGCCTTAGGGGGGCTTTCAAACTGTCCTTTACTTAGGGATCTGGACAAGGGTGTCTGCCTGGAGTGCATCCACGGGACCAAGAGAAGCAGGGCCTGGTGATTATTTTCAACTGTACTTAGCAAGTCTGTTCGGTGGTTGGAAAGAACCATGTATCGAGCAAAATGTGCCAAGTCCCTGTATACGTTATCAGACTTAGGCTCTTCCTGCCCCAGCATCCCCAGCCCCTGTGACTTTTCTGAGGCTTAAAAACATGTAGGTAATTGTTACCAGATTCCCAGAGCTCCTAGCACAGTCCACAGCTTTAAGATGCTGCTCCATCACTCCACCTCAAGCCTGTGTTTCTTGCCCTGTCCAATTTTAGGGGTTCCTCTGTTGAGAAGGCCTCTCTCCCCCTTCCCTAACTCCTGTCCTACTTGAGAGGCTGTTTGCATCCTGTATCATCAGGTACTGGCCTGTGTAGCAGTGTGTGTGTGTGTGTGTGTGTGTGTGTGTGTGTGTGTGTGTGTGTGCGCGCGCGCTTTGTCCCATGTCTCTTAAAAATCTGTGTGCTCCCCCAAGGTGGCAGGGAGCTGGGCTCAGTTCCTCTGCACAGAGCAGAGCATTGGATTTCTGCTGGGCACAGAGGAGGCTCAGTCGATGCTCAGGCTCCGGATAGTTACCTTGGCACAGAGGATGGGATAGGAGAATCACGGACTCCTGGCAGGGAAATGCTCAGCAGACGCTGGGGTTGGGTCATGGCCAGCTGCCCTCTTGGACCTCACAGCCCTGCCGTGGCCTGTTCTGTGCCATGTCAGTGCCAACCAAGAGTGACATCAGTAGGACAAGGTTACTGCAGGATGAGGCAAGGTGGGGACCATGGGCTGGCTACCCACGCTCCTGTGGCAGCTTAGGCTGCGTGAAGACTGGAAAGGCACCTGAAGGCATATGGGGAGGGAAAGGGGGTAGAGGCGGTAAGAACCGCCTGGTGGGAGGAGGGCAGCAGAGGCTGGAATCTGTTTCTTGCACCTAAGGGGGAAATGGAGGTACTGGTTCAGGATTCAAAATGGTCAACTTCGGATTACTACAAAAAACCAGTGGGGACACCTCTCTCTATCCACAAAGACAGAGGGGCACAAGCCCCCTCTTATGTCTCAGCTTTGTCCCCAAAACTAAGACAGGGCAAGGACATTCCTTCCCATGGATTGATTTGTCACTGGCGGCCCAGAGCCTGTGTCCACCTGTTCTCTGTGTCTGTCCACATGGAAGGCTCACACACAGCTCAGGCTCGCTCTGCAGTCGGGGAGGATCTCAGGCAGGTCTGCACAGGAGGGAGGGAGTGACCTGGGGCCTGGGCAGAGGGGGTGAGGCCACCACAGAAAATGATACCGGTGGCCCTCTTCTGAGACCTTTGTTCCCAGGTCTCCGCAGCACAGGCTGTCAGCCCTCGATCACACACTCGGCTCCTGAGACATTAGTTGTCCCAGTCATACTCCCTGTGGTCTACAGAGCTAGACCAGAGCCCAGAGATAGGTGGTGACAGCCTAGCAGGGGTCACTCCCTAGCCCCCAAACCTATGCTGCAAACATGTCTATGTACAGGACACACACACACACACACACACACACACACACACACACACTGTGCTGAACAGAGGAGAAGCAGAGAGGAGGATGGAAGTGAGAGGGGTGTTGGGGACAGCTTCCTTATGCCCTGTCCACAGGCCTCCTTATCACTAGGGCCACAAAGTGAAAGACCGTACTCTCTAGCCCAGGGCCTGGGCTAGGGTTCTTCTGTTGTTGCTCTTGTTTTGTTTTTATTTATGTGCATCGGTGTTTTGCCGGCACGTGTGTCTGTGTGAGGGTGTCAGTGGTCTAGGGTGCGGTGTGTAGTGTCACATTCGATCCCTCCCCTGTGCTGGACTCGCCCTTGTTCCTGTCCTGTCTAACTCCAGTGGCTCTTTGGGATTTCACGCCGACATACTCCATGAAGTCTTCCTGCTTCTCCCGGGCTGCTCTGACCTGTGTCGTTACCCAGGAGTCTGTGGCACCAGAGGCTGTGACGGCCACGCTGAGCTCCGTCTGCTGGAGACGCAGAAGTTTCCAACAGATGGGACCAGGCATAGGGCCCCCATGGCTTGTTTTACCCCATCTCGTACAGAAGCCCCCTGCCTGTTGCCTGGGCAGAGGGAGATGAAGCCCTCTTACACCTCCTCTCTCCGGTGTCTGCTTCTTGGGATTTAGCTTGGACCATTGAACAGGGAAAAGCCCACAGCTCCAGAGGTCTCTATTCCTTCTTCTGCCCACCCCACCCCCAAATGCCCGGGACTGACCCTGTCAGGGCAGTGCTGGCTTCTACCTCTGCCTCTCCACTGTGCCCTCCGCCACAAGAAGGCCTGAGAGGTCCGGGGTGATGAGGGCAGTTTCTACAGCTCTGACCTATTGTCCCAGTACCATGAGGCCATGCTCGGTGTGGATGGGGAGATCCGTGGGGCTGGTTGCATAACAAGTCTCAACGTGCTTGTTTATTGAACAAAGGACACTTAGCCTCAGCATCTGCAGTGGCTGAAGTGACACGGACTGAAAGGAAGAATTTTAAAGACGCAGTTTCTACGTGGCATAACTCTACCCATTAAAGGCACACAGCTTCAATGGCATCTGGCATATTCACTAAGTTAATCACGACAGTCAATTTTAAAATGTTTTCATTACCCACCCAAAGATGCCCTGCATTTCTTAGTCACCAGCCTCCCCACTCCACTACCCTCCAATCACTATTCTGCGTTCTGTCTCTTTAATTTTTTTTTTTTTTTTTGAGCCTACAATCCAAATACTGGAGAAGCTGAGGTAGGATTGCCATGAGATCAAATTCAATCCAGGCTACAATAATGAGTTCCAGGCAAGTGGTGAGACTCTCTAGAGGGCTGAGGCTGTAGCTCAGTTGACAGAGTGCTTGCCCAACATGCACCAAGTCCTCAGTTTGTTTCTTAGTGAGGCACAAACCAGGAATGACGGCCCACACCTGTAATCCCAGCCAGCACTCGGGAGATGGAGGAGAGAGAACCAGAAGTTTGAAGTCTTCCTTGGCTATGGAAGGAGTTCATAGCCAGCCAGGGGTGCATGAGACCCTGTTTCAAAAATAGAAAGTAGACTTGAAATAACAACAATAACAGGGCCAGTGAGATGACTCAGCGGGTGACATTTGCTGTCAAGCCTGATCTGCAATCTGAGTTCAATCCCTGGGACCTACAAGGTATGAGAAGAGAACTGACTCCCGTGGGTTGGTCTAGCCTCCATGTGTGCCCCAGGGCACCTGTGTGCACACACACAAGTAAATAAATATATGAGCAAATGAGCAAGTAAATGCAATTAAAAATTACAACAACAATAATAAAGACAGAGGTTTAGCTACTCGGGACATTTTACGTTAACAGATCATGCAGTGTGCAGTCTCTGGCAAATGGCTATTTTCACTTGGCATTCTATTTCTGTTTTCATTTATGCTGTAGCATGTACTTTTTTTCTTTTCCAATAATATTCTCTTGTGGGTATTGGATCAAGGAGGCCACCTGGTAGAGGGGATTGACCACACCTTACATCTCTAGTACTTTCCCTAAACTGTTAAAGTCCTAACTCATACTGCCCTGAGGTAGGCTGGAACAACAGAGTTGGCTTTTACAGGGTCTCACTCTGTAGATCGCAGACCAGGCTGGCATTGAACTCTGCCCCTTGAGTACTGGGATTAAAGGCATGCACCACCCCCCTTGAGTACTGGGATTAAAGGCATGCACCACCATGCCTGGCCCAGGATTAGCTTCTTACATCAAGACCTTGGGGCTGGAGAGATGGCCCAGTGGTTAAGAGCACTTGTCCTCTTGCAGAGGACCTAGGTTTGGTTCTCAGCACCCACAGGGAGGCTTATAATAATTTGTAACTCAAGTCCAGGGAATCTGGTGCTCTTTTATGGCTTCTGAGGGCACTGCACACATGTGTTGCACAGATATACATGTAGTCAAAACACCCATACACATAAAATAACAACAAGCTGGGCGGTGGTGGCGCACGCCTTTAATCCCAGCACTCGGGAGGCAGAGCCAGGCGGATCTCTGTGAGTTCGAGGCCAGCCTGGTCTCCAAAGCGAGTTCCAGGAAAGGCGCAAAGCTACACAGAGAAACCCTGTCTCGAAAAAACAAAAAATAAAATAAAATAACAACAAATAAATCCTTAAAAAACAAGTATAGCTTTATACCCTGTTTGGTACCTTCAGTAATCTTTGAGCTCTCTATCCTCTGAGCTCAAAGATCTCCTGTGAGGTCTATAAACTTATAAGGGTATTTCTTTGTTCTGTGGGCTGCTGAATCTCTACCATAACCCAGCTCCAACAGCTGTGAGTGACTGGCATGATCAAAGGACCTGGTGGCTTGAAAACCATCTCCATACATCTCCCTGGAAATATTTTTTTTATTTTATGTATATGGATATTTTGCTTGCATATACTCTGTGTATTATGTGTGTCTTGGTGCCTGAGGAAGCCAGAGAGAACATTGGATCCCCTGGAACTGGAGTTACAGATGTTTGTGAAGTTGCCATGTGGGTGCAGGGACTCCAACCCGGGGTCCTGGGAGAGTGCCAGTGCTCTTCACTACTGAGCCATCTCTGCAGCCCATGAAAAGAATCTTCAATGTCAGCTGTGCATGGTGGCCCATGCCTTAGTCCAGCATTCAGACACTTGGGGAGCAGAGGCAGGCAGAACTGAGTTGGAGGATAGTCTGGCATATTAGTGAGTTTCAGGCCAGCCAGAGATATATAGTGAGACCCTATCTCAAAACAAAACCTTTAATCTTTAGAACAGTGTGGAGAGAGCACCCTTGTCCTTTCCTTACTCACACTTTAGTCAGTGGAGAGACGTTTTTCCTTGTTTCCAGTTTTGGCTGCTATGAACACTTACGTGCCCGTACTCCTGCGGTATGAACATCTGTATGAACATCTGTTCGTTTCTCTTGTGTGTATACATAGCAGTGAGTGGGTTTTGACAGAGTGGAGTGAGGAAGAGCTGGGAAAACAGAAGATGACTCTGAGACATGAGCAGGAGCCATGGCGGTTCCACCTGGGGCTAAAATCAAATGCAGACACTGCTATGTGTGTAGCTTGGTAAAGGGAGAAGCTGTGTGGCGCAGGAATGAGAACTGAGGCTGGAGGATGGCATTCAGTAAACTCACAGTGCTTTGCATCCAGAATTTGGGGGCCTGGATGGAATGTAATAATGCCAACTCTAACTTTCTCAATACAGTATTAAATAGCTCAAGTAACCTTTCCTAATGAATAGTCTCCATCTTCCAGCTGGCAAGAAGGCTCCGTCTTCCAGCTGAGGAAATCAAAGTTCACAGAAGAAATTGCCCAAAGTTAGGCTGGAATCTGGTACATTTCAAAACAACTTCTTATTTTTCCCTTCCTCCCTACAATATGGTTCAACTTTGTTGAGATTAGCTAAAAATATATGTTCCTGTCCTGCTTGTGAATTCCGTCCCGACGTGAACATACTTCAGGGTCACCAGAGACTGTTTTGTTTTGTTTGAGATAGGGTCTTCTGTATGCTGGGCTGGCCTCGAACTCTTCACCTAGCTGAAGCCGACCTTGAACTTCTAATCCTCCTGCCTCCATTTCCCAAGTGCTGGAGTTGCAGGTGTGCACTACTCCATGCCTGGCTCGGATAGATAGTGTTGTTATTTAAATTTATGACGTGTGCATGCATGCCGTCTGGTTCATGTGGTGGTGGGTACTGAGTACTAAGTGTAGTGCTCTGTGCGTGTTAAGCAGATGCTCTGTCAACTGAGGCCCTTCTTTAGGCCTGAGGTGAGTATTTTTTTTTTTTTGAGACAGGGTTTCTCTGTGTAGCTTTGCGCCTTTCCTGAAACTCACTTGGTAGCCCAGGCTGGCCTCGAACTCACAGAGATCCACCTGGCTCTGCCTCCCGAGTGCTGGGATTAAAGGCGTGCGCCACCACCGCCCGGCATGAGGTGAGTATTTTAAAGCTGCTGGTGGCAGAAATAAACTAATTTACAAACACAACATTATTTGTGCTGAAAACCAAGCCCTAAATCAATATAAATGACAAATGTAAACTATTTATGATGTAGCTATAGCACATATATTGCATAGCTCTGAATTGTTTATTGCATATGTGTGTGTGACAGTTCAATGGGCTGGGATGTAGCTCAGTGGCAGAGCACTTGCCTAGGATAGGGGAGGAAACCCTGGATTTGATTCTCCAGTACCATGAAGAAAAATTACTTATAAAACATCTCTCTGGTGGGCTGGCAAGAAGGCTCAGTGGTAATGGCATTTTCTGCTAAACCTAATGAGTTTGATTCCCAAGCCCCATACGGTGGAAGGAGAGAATCAGCTCCCATGAGTTGTCTTCTGACCTCGACAGGTGAGCTTGCACACACACAGGCATGCACGAACTCACTCAATTAAAACTAACAGCAAATCTTCCAACAGGTGTGGTGGTGCACGCCCTTAATCCAAACTCGGGGGTTGGGGGAAGAGGTCAGGGAGAGGAGGCAGCAAGCCGATCTCTGTGAGTTCAGGGCCAGTTTGGTCAAATAGCAAAAATAAAACGAAATGGAAAACTCATCTTATTTTTCCCAATATTGGATATTGTCAGGTCTTTAATAATAATAAATTATATCATTTGATACTTTTTAATAATTAATAAAGTCAAATATTTTTGATTATTTGCAGATTATAATTCTTCTATTATGAGGGCCTATTTAGTCCCTTTACTTTTAATCATTTTGAGTTTTTTTGTCAGTCTATACAAGCCCTTTAAAGAGACTGATAATTTTTCCCTTTCATAATTGTTGGGACAGTTTGCTCTCTTATGATGAGGCAAATACATAATCCAAGTCAGAATGCCAACTCTGGCAACTGCCATTTGGGAGGCCTATTATGCCTAGAGCCTCCAAGGGGAGGTGATCTCTGCTCTAAAGGAACTAGTTTCCTAGTTAGAGAAACAGAATGAAATAGTCTCACGTGATCAGCTGAAGACAGTTCTTTTCCAGCAATGAGGGCGTTCAAGTTTTTTTTTTTTTTTTTTTTTTTTTTTTTTATGTCAAGAAAGGAGGAGGGACTGGAATGAAATAGAAACACCATTCAGCTCTAGATTATGTACTAATCCAGTTCATTTCAATAGTAGTGACAATTTTTCAAGGGTGTGCATGAGGGATGGATGTCCAACACCATCCTCTTCAAAATTCTGGGTCAATCGAGTCACCATGGGCTTTGTGGGGTTCAGGCACCCAGAGCAATGGCAGAGACCCAGGAGATGCTTTCCCAGACCTGCCCTGAGTATGTCCGGTCTTGTCTGAATAAATGCACTCAGACCACTTGAGAAGGACCCAGTGAGTGGCCCCCTTTCTATGAATTGTCTTGTTATTGTTATTGTTATTGTTATTGTTATTATTCAACATTATCTCATTTAAGTTTTGAAAATAAGGAGACGTTGACACAGCATATGCTTATGTAGCCAGGAAGTAGGAAGCTACAAAGCCCAGTCTTTCACATTCTAGAGAAAGGCTTTGAATTACTATTAGTCTATTTAGATCCCAAGCATACCTTCATCTCTTCAGTGAGAGAAAAATCAGTAGACACTGCATGGATTGTGATGGCCCATTCTTTCATTAACCACTGTTTGCCAATACAGTTATTGTCTGCTTGTTTACTGAAGATGGCTAAGTAGGGGCTGATTTTTTTTTCTTGTTCTCTTTTCAATTTCTTGGAATTTTGAAACCGTCATGGTACCTACAGGAAAGTTCTAATGCCTGGCTCTCTTTCAAGCTTATTTTGTACTGCCACTCATCTATAAAAAAAAAGTATATATATAAATTTTATATATACATATGAATTACATATACATATATGAAATTATATATATGAAATATATATTGTTGTTTGTTTTGAGAGAGGGACAGGGTTTCTCTGTACACCCCCTGGCTGCCCTGGAACTTGCTCTGTAGAGCAGGCTGGCTTTGAACTCAGAGATCTGTGCTAGGATTAAAGGCATACACCACCAACAACCAACAGCTGATTTTTTTTATTTTATTTATTTAGAGAAAGGGCCTCACTATGTAACTCTGGCTGGCCTGGAACTCAGAGATCTATCCGCTTCTGCCTCCTGAGTGCTGGGGTTAAAGAAATATGCCATGAGCCGGGCGTTGGTGGCGCACGCCTTTAATCCCAGCACTCGGGAGGCAGAGCCAGGCGGATCTCTGTGAGTTCGAGGCCAGCCTGGGCTACCAAGTGAGCTCCAGGAAAGGCGCAAAGCTACACGGAGAAACCCTGTCTCGAAAAACCAAAAAAACAAAAAACAAAAAGAAAGAGCTATGCCATGAATTGTAAGTGATATTGTAAAGAAGCTGGAGAAATGATGGTTCACTAGGTAAAAGGCCAGAGTTCAGTTCCCAGCACACATGCCGGACAGCTCACAACCACCTGTAACTCCAGCTCCAGGGAATCTCACTCCTCTGGGCGCACATGTAACCCACACAGAGACACATATAATTAAACATAAAAATAAACCTGGGCCGGGCGTGGTGGCACACCCTTTAATCCCAGCACTTGGGAGGCAGAGGCAGGCGGATCTCTGTGAGTTCAAGGCCAGCCTGGTCTACAGAGCGAGTTCCAGGACAGGCACCAAAGCTACACAGAGAAACCCTGTCTCAAAAAACCAAAAAATAAAAAAGTAAACCTTTAAAACATATATTATAAATAAATCCTATCTATTTGTACATTCTAACTTATCACTGACCTGTAATTCCTGATACCAGTTCTTGTGTTTTCCCACAGTATTTTTCCTATCATGCAGTCTTATTTTGTGCTGAATTGGAAGCTCCTGAGATTTGTAGCGGGTGTCAACAGTTACAGGCATATTATCATTAGTGCAAGGGATAAGTCAGTCCCCACTGGCTTTATCAACATGAAATCAGCTCTCCCTCACCTATCTTTTTCCAAGCTCCCAAAACCTGCTCTCCAGCATGGCAGCCTGTTTTTGGAGAGAAATATCAGACTCCTATACTGCATGTTGTCTTGTGGGCCTGCCCCTGCCTTTTCTGGCAATGAATATCATGGCAGTTTGGTTCAGGTAATATCCCCAGACCTAGGTGATGGGGGTGGGGACAATTACCAGGGGAGCCTGACTGCTGTTGTCAGGCAGGTCTATGTGACCCTGCCTGGCCTACTACTCACTATATAAACTAGGCTTGGTGGTGTGTGTCTGTAAACCCAGCACTCAGAAGGCAGAGGCAGGTGAATCTCTGAATTTGAGGCCAGACTAGACTACAAACAGAATTCCAAGGCAGTGAGCTACGTAGAGAAGCCATGTCTGGAAAAGGAAAAGGAAAAAAAAAAACAAAAAAAAAAAAAAAAAACTGGGCTTCCTAGAACTCAGAGATCTGCCTGCCTCTGCCCTTGAGTGCTGGGACTAAAGGTGTGCGACCCCACGACAGGTGGAGCCTGACTTTTAAGATAGTTTGTTGAGGCAGCCGCTCGTTCTCCACTCAATTCCTAGCTCCACCACAAACTTGCTAAGCATGGCCACCGGTAAATTCATTTCTGTCTCAC
>CABHPP010143319.1:0-40918 GCA_902168425.1 Peromyscus attwateri
GCTGCTGGAGGAGAAAACTCATCAACAAGCCCTGTACATCTTGGAGCCCTGCAAACTGCAATGTCTACTGGCCTAGCATGATAGTTCCACTGAAGCAATAATGGCTCTAGTCATCTGGGTGTAATTATTCACTCACTTTCTGATTAGAAAACACAACTTATACCTGGTGCTGTTATCTTACCCAAGAACATGTGGTTGGTTAGGCCCTAGGCCCTAGGGGAGAACCTAATGCTACTGTTATGCTAAATGGACATTGCAATAAGCTGTCCTCTTTGTCCTTATCTTTACACACATAGATTTGTGCATTTCTTAGATCTCATCAGAGAAGCTTCTTTCTCCAGTAGATGGAAATTAATATAGATACTCACACCTGAAAATGTACAGAGAATAAGAGATTGTGAAGTACCCAGCTCTAATTTTCTTTTTTTAATACCATATCCCTTTCCTGGAAAGATCAAGGATTATCATGCAAGAGGGGTTGTAAGAGTCAGAGGTTGTGGATGTCTACAGTGAAACACTGTTTTCAGGATGAGACAGAAGGCTATTGCACACATGAACTCACAGCCACCATGACTGCATCAACAAAACCTGTACAAAGATAAAAGAAGCCAAAATCCCAGCACGAATGGGTGAGGCTCTCTTGAGGTCTTACCCCTAGTTGAGGGGCTAAGAGCAATTGATAGCTACTGGGGAAGTAAGAGTCTATTCTCTTTGCAGCCCTTGAGAGGCTACCCCTGCACATACAGACAGCGTTTACTATACATGATGGCTTTAAAAGCAGAATACACAAAGTTTGGAGGGAAAAGTGGTTGGGATGATAGAAGGCAGAAATTGGGGATGTTTGGGTGCTGAGGGTGAATTTGACCAAAACACATTTTATGAATGTATGAAATTCACAAATAATAAAAATTAACTTATCATACTATTAAAAATCCCACTTTACAGATATACATAGGCAAAGCAATTGCATGTGTGTGATACGAGTCACACATTCAATTTAAACCTTCCCATAAGTAATTAGAAGGAAAAAAGGGGCCTTTTTTTGTTTTAATTAGAGTCTTTTAAGAGATAAAGGTCTAAAGGAGCGAATCAACAGTCAAGATTACTTGCTGCATTTCCACAGGTCCTGCCTTTGGTTTCCAGCACCAATACAGTGGTTCACAACTGCTTGTCATTTGACTTTCAGCTGATTCAACACCCTCTTCCAGCTTCCAGAGGCACTTCCCTCATGAGGTGCAAACTCTTACACTTGGGCAATTCATATACCCATAGGGTAAATAAATACAAATAAAAGTTGTTATTTAAATATCAGAACTTTTAATAAATAGCTTTAGTGATACAATTATATTTATATGATCCAATTGCTAAGGTGTAAGATCAGCTGCTAAAGAGATTGAGATGATATCATTGAATGGAAACTGCCCATGACAAAGAAAAATAAAAATATGTGGAGCGAGAGATTTTAGCATACATCTCTTCTGTTTTTTTTAATAAATGCAGAAATGTGAGAAGAATTGATAAAATATAAGATCAAGGAAAAAAAGATAATTTATGAAAATTGAAAAGTGAATTAGTGTTTCCAGTTGAAAATTCATGGTGATATGGTTAGAGTTAATAAAAGCATCTACTTAGATGTTCTTTGAAATATGCTGCAACAAGGCACAAGGGAGATTATCTGAGGGAGAAGGCAATCACCTGAGCATGAAACCTGGAGGAGTGAATGGGGAGGGGTGAATAAATGAAAACAAAGGTAAAAATACCACATTGAACTCTATTATTTTATATGCTAACCTAAAATTTAAAAAAATAGAAATTAATTCTATGTACGGCCATGGAAAAATTCCATAGTCATCTAAGATAAACCAGCCAACTTTATAGAAATTGGTTTCTATATGGAGTGTGCTTTTAAACAAAGGTATTTTTAAAGCTATACTTTCAGAAAAGGTTAAAAACAAGCTAACTAGAGAACAAAATAAGAAACTGTGTTTGTGTATGTATATGTCTATGTGTTTTGGTTTGTAACTACACATATAGCATGTGGATAGAAAACTTTGAAATAACTGCAACAGGAAATTCCAAAGCATTTAAAAACGTTGGCTTCAACAGCAGATGTGAATTATAAAATAAAACTGTAAGTTAAATTTATTTCCAAATGTGTGTGTCCTCTAAGGAAAACATTTTTAATTATGTTCGCCAATATTTTAAATGATTTTTAAAGACCAGTGCAACTTAATCACAGAACCCAAGAATGAAAGGTAAATCTAATATCCACTACATTGTTAAACCAACAAAAATCGAATGTGATACTGTATGCACTGGGAAATGGTGAAAACAATAGGAATTAGCAATACAACAGACTTCTTATCCAGGGCCATGGGAACCTGAGACAGCAGCAAAGCACATTTCAACATTTTGAAAAACAAAAGCATACCGACAGAGAATTCTTCATTCAGTGAAATTGTTCCTCATAGATAAGGAGTTATTTCCCAATACACACATGTAGCTCTTAGTAATATGCTACTCTAGTCTCTTGTTTTTGAAAATTAAAATTAGTATACCTACATATTTCATATTTTTTTTTATTTTTCCTTTTTGTTTATATTTGTTTCACTTATTATCCTTCTGGATACAGTCTGAGCTTCCCGTGTCTGTTTTGCATCTGTTGTTTACTTTGGAAGAATTTTGGACATTATTACTGCAATTATTCCTCCTCTTCCTTTGCTGTCTCTGATAAACAACGTCACTTGTCACAGTTTTGCTGTAGGGACCACTCCAGATACAACTCAGTCACAACTTTTAGCCAGTTCAAAGTATTTGTTTCAGCCCTTGGGACTACACATGGGTATTAGGGTCCTAAGCAGCACTGAGTGCCAGACCACAGGGATTTTGAAGGCAGAAATCATGTCCTACAACTCCCTAGGCTGCTATGCATGTGGGGGCGGGGAGAACGTTGAGGGGTTGCTTAAGCAAGCAACTTGCTAGAAGCTAAGATGACTGGTCAGCTAGAGTAGGTTCTGCGCAAGCAGGGAGTTTAACGGAGGCTCAGATAAGTTAGCTGGGGCATTTTGACCTCAGATTCCTATATAGAGTTGGATAATTTTCCAGAGGACTTCCCATCAAGGAGATCAAATTCTAGTTAAACCAGAAGTAGCCTCAAAGAATACAAGATAGCGGAACCTCTTCATTGCTTTGCCCTGTCACAGTTCTTCAAACAGTCTGACATTTTATTTGATGTTCTGATTTATATTAATACTCTTACTTCTTTTTTTTTTCTTTTTCATTTAAATTTCAGATGCAGAGACCCACAGCCAAGCACTTGGCCAAGATCCTGGAGTTCAGTTGAAGAGACGGAGGAAGTATTATAAGAGCAAGAAGAGTCAGAATTGTGTTGGGAAAAACCACAGAAATAGCTGACCCAAGCTGGTGGGAGCTCATGGACTCTGGGCTGACACCTGGGCAGCCTGCATGGGACTGAACTAGGCCCTCTATTCAGAGGTGGGTGAAAGTTGCATGGCTTGATGTGTTTGTGGGTCCCCTAGCAATGGGACCAGGATTTACCCCAGGTACACAAACTGGCTTTTTAGACCCCATTCCCTATGGTGCAATGCCTTACTCAACCTTGATGCAGGAGGGAGGGGCTGTTGCCTGTGTGGACTACCCAAGGGAGGCCTTACTCTCTATGAGGAGGGGATGGGGGGTGGGATGGAGGTAGGTGAGGGGATTGGAGAAGAGGAGGGAGGGGGAATGGGTTGGTATGTAAAGGGAAAGAAAATCCTGTTTTAAATAAAAAATTATATATATATATACATATACACACACACACACACACACACACACACACACACACACACACACACATATATATATGAGGTTTCTATTTGTGTAAAAGTATTATCAGTTATTCTTCCTCTGGTCATGCCCTATCTATTTATGAATCCACTGTTTATTTCTTTGCTGAAAGACAGAAACATTGTATTACAAAGTTTGGACCAAAAACCACAGGCACTGAGTAGGGTTAAAAGTTGTGCTGTGGTTAGTATTTGCTCCATATAAAGATGTCTGCAGCTTTGCATCTTTTTGTCACCCTCCCTCTCTCTTTCCCCTCTCTCCTTCCATCCCTTGCTCCCCTTCCCCTCTCCCTTCCTTCCTTTCTCTCCTTCTTTTTTCAACACTGACCCAGCTCAAGTAATTTTCCTCAGATAACATCTGCATCTACAAGGGTACTCTGTTGCTGCTGTCAAGGACCTTGGTTGGTACAATAGCTGGGTGGTATAGGTCAAAAGCATGCTACACTTAATTATCAAATCCTGGTCTTTCAGTGGGCTTACTATTTCACGGGTATCTTTCCAACTATGTGGCTTTTTGTTTTTACCTTTCTTTTCATGAGACAAAAGGCTAGAGTATTCAAAGTAAAAGGAATGTGTAGTTGGACTTTCTTTGGACCATCACTTCCCAGATAATAACACAGAGATTTTTTATTAATTATGAAAGCTTGGTCTTAGATTATGATTGTTCCCAATTTGCTCTTACAACTTTTATTAACCAGGTTATATTAATCTACATTCTACTTACTTTCTCTTGGCAAATTTTGGCAGTCGACTTCCTTTGTGTCCTGATTGTCCGTTTTGACAGCACACTTTCAGGAGTCAAAGTCAGTACCTTGCCCAGTGGCTAGCTTTGTCTCATTTGAAACAAACTCCATATGAAGGTCTTTGATGTCCATCATCTTCTTTTTAGCAGATTGGTGCTGCAAGTTGCAGATGTATTTCATCATCATGAAAAGCCTTACATTATTTCTTATTTCTTTTTTTGTTTTTTGATTTTTCGAGACAGGGTTTCTCTGTGTAGTTTTGGTGCCTGTCCTGGATCTCGCTCTGTAGGCCAGGCTGGCCTCAAACTCACAGAGATCCGCCTGGCTCTGCCTCCAGAGAGCTGGGATTAAAGGCATGTGCCACCACCACCCAGTGCCTTACATTATTAAAACAACTTAAATGTCATATTCTGTAGCTCCCTGAAGTGTTTGAAGACAACACATCTGTCTAAAATATATGAAACCAAATAAAGCTTATTTCTATCTATATGTAAGCCTTATTACATGTTTGATTTTTATATGTGACTACTAACCAGCATTTCTTAATTATCCTAAACAGTTTGTATTATTAGTTTTCAAGGACTAGAACTTTACTTTACATTTTTATATGAGAGGCATAGGTACAATACCTTAAACAAGAGTAGAAACATATGTACAGTATGTTATAACAAAAGTAACTTTATATTTGTATCAATAGACTAAAATCCATAGCAATGTAAAATATTTGAGACAAGTAGTTGCTTTTTAGTTTAAAATTAGATTCAGTAATCTACACTTTTAGCCTATCATTTCTATATCTCCCCTTTTTTTCTTTTCACTAAATATGAAAGAAAAAAGGACAAAGGAAAGAAAAAGAAAATAAGAGAGAGAGAGAGAGAGAGAAATCCCTTAATCTAACCTCCTTTGTTTAGTTTCCTCCCTGACCATGACCAATAACAACTTGCAACTAACCCCCCTCCCCTTAAACAACAACAAGCATCTGTAACCCACCAAATGACAAAAATCTACCCACGTCTTGGCAATGTGGACATCATGTTGAAATCATTCCCTGTTTTCTGGGGGTGAGAGCATCTTTAGGGGATCCTGAAGAAATTAGGATAATGGTCAAGTCTTAGGAGAGCTATCAGTATCGTTTGTTGTCTCTGTGTGTGATAGGAAAGTGTAGGGCTTAACTGAAGTCCTGGCTGTAGTAGTTGTGAGGCTGAACCATCATAGCTAGCTGCTTTGAAGCTATCCTGGATGCAGATTTTTGAGAAAACTGCAAAGGAGGTATTCTGAGTGGCTCGATCTCCTGGATTACTTGTCCTCATTGGTGTCTGATCTTTTTTTTTTTTCTTAAAACACATAAACTTTTGTAGGTAGCATACATATTTGCATTAACATAAGTATGGAATGTGTGGTGTGCACAAATCAGATAAAGATGATTATCTGTTCTATATTTGAACAGGTAGAATGCATCTTGTCAACTTTATGTGTCTGTTCGGACTGTATTAAAAAACTGTAGTGTGGACTCTGTAGCCAACAAGATACATTATGTCTCATCCAGTCTCAAAGCTATTCCAACATTAAGGGATCAGCATATAAGTCACTTCTTTTGTATTTTTTCTTGTTTATCCCTTCATGTCAGCACCCAAGATTTTCAGGATGTCTCCCCTGATGAAATGTGATCTTTATTAATTTTGAGGGAATCCATAGCTTTTTGTTTCCACAGGAAACAAAGGCATAACCTCTCCCTAATGTAATACATATTCTGACTTCCATTCTAAAATTAAGATATCTTTAAAATATATAGACTGGTTTGATTTAGCAGTTTTTTTTTTTCTCCAAAGTCCAATGTCTCTCAGCAGCTGTCATTTTTATTTGTACATTAGCACATAAAAAAGTAAAGTTAATAAAGCACTATACACGGTCCAAATGGCCTATATTTCCCATCCTTATGTGGCTTATTCCTTTTTATGTTACTTTACTTTCTCTTTAAAGACTTTATTATTTTCAAACCACTTATTGCTTTCTATGACTGTCTATACCCATTTTCTTTGTTTCTTCAGCATCTAAGAAGATTTTCAAGCATGCTGCATCTATTTAGAGGTTTTCTGGGTCTGGATCTGGCTTTCTGTGTGCATGGCTCTGGGAAAATGTTGCAAAAATGTTTCAAAGCCCTTCTGTGTGTCTGCAGGCTCCTTTTGCAGCTCTATTTAGCACGTGGTGCTGACAGTTGAACTTGAATTTACTACTGTTTCAGCCAGTAACTGTGGCTCTGCAATTACTTGCCCACTTCTCAGGCAGCACCCGGGTGGGACCAGATCTACCTCCTCCTCCGGCTGCCACCAAATATAGTTTTTAACTAAATCTTTATCATTTTATTTATCAATAAGACATGGGGGTCAAAGGCTGGGGTGAAAATCTGCTAGTTTAGAGAGGTTGAGGGGCAACTAGTTGACCTTCCTTCTTCACCGGTATCTCAGAAAGAGAGCATCCTTCCTCTCTGCCAAAGCAAAAAAGATACCCACACTCAAAGTCCCTCTCTACCTCTTCTTGTGTGTCTTTTTATCCCTCTTCCAGACTTCCCCTGACCATAATTACTTTCTGACAACTAGTTTCTAGTCCAGCCTCCAACTCAAGGTTGATTTTACTTAATTAACACAAATGCAAACTTGAGGTACACAGTGTAATCAAATATCCTGCAACAAGAATATTTCCTACAAAGAGGGATAAAGTTTTAGATAAAGCCATGTCTGTTAGGAATGATCATTTATTATAATTCTAGGTATATTTTAAGTGGTTAATTTTCTTCTCCTCACGACAAAAGCACAGGCATATTTTATTTGGTTAATCATCTTAAGAATGTAATGAGGTTCTTGGACATAAAATCTAAAAGAGGAGAGTAGGCTAGTTGCTGCACATTAATCCCAGCCGCTGGGAGGCAGAGGCAAATGGATCTATGTGTAACTCTGACCAGCCTGTTCTACATAGTGAGCTCCAAAGCCAGCCAGAGCTACACAGTGAAACTCTCTGTCTAAATAAATAAATGAATTAATAAGTAACAGTCACTTTTAAAACTTGTGTCCCAGTATTACTTTCTCCTTTTTATTCTGTGCTCAGGGTACAATTATTTATTTAAATTATGATTTAAGTATTTGTAATAACTTGTGTCTCCTGTGGCTCGTGTTCCAGGTAAGATCTCAGCTGACACAGCTGCATTGCTTTTCTTTCTATATTTTAATCAAGAATTTTACCTTGCATCCTCAGTGGTCTCCTAACTTTAGGGGCTTCTGATTTTAGGTGGTTCTCCACTTCCATCTTGAATATGTATGTGACAACTCTGAGGCTCCTTAAATATTGTACTTAGAGATCTGGTTCCTTTTCACCACGTAGTTCACACTAAAAGGAAATTGTGCTTTATCTTTGCTTATTATCAGCTTCCAATCATTCATACCTTCCTTCCATTTATTTCTTCATCTACTTAATGTTGCTGAGTATACATCACATGCAGGGCAGTGCTATAGTTTCTGATGTGAAAAATCAATGATGTGCATTCTAACAATTACTGAAATTAGGATATTCAGTTTACAAAAGAAGGCAAAGACAATGCTTAAGCAAATAGTTACATGATGTGTTAGAAACTGCATATTTTTTCACTAACAGAAACAGTTAATTTATAAGGCAATAGATGCACATATACACATGAAAACAAAAGGCAAAAAACAAAACAAACAAACAAAAAACCCACACAGAGAATTCAGAATGTTCACTGTCTGTAAGTTCGTTATGTGGAAATTGTTTTTTAAATGTTAGTGAGTATAAAAGATTATTTCCCATTCAATTTAATAAAATGAGCTAAATCAAAGCAATTTTAATTACAAATAAGAATGTTTAAGAGCTATTGTTTACATATAAAATGCTGTCTTACTTTTTTAAAAGTTTTATTTTAAACAATTATACAATATATTTTGCTTATAATTTTCCTCTTCTCCCAGTTTCCCACAGATCTTCACCTCCATTTCCAACTAACTTCATGTTCCTTTTAATTGACAAGTAAAGCTTTTGAATTATGAAACTCACTCCCAGCAACATACCCACTCCAACAAGGCCATACCTCCTCATCTTTCCACCTTTCAGTTTCACCAGCTTGAAACAAAGTATTCACACAAACAAGGCTATTAAGGTCATACTCATTCAAACATCTATATTCAACTCCCTGGGCCCCATAGACCTGTGGCCACATCCTGACACAAAATTCATTTAGTGTTGGTGTGAAGCTCTCATGACATGTATACCATGGCTCTGGCATCTTCAAATTCTTGGGGACTCCATTGTAATCCAGGCTTCCTTTTCAAAGCTTTATGCAATGACATAGCCAAGCCTCTAGGCAGTGACTACCAAGCCACATGCCTGATCTAAACTGATCTCTTTTATTATAGAGGATCATACCACAAACCCTTTATTGTGTACGCTTAATGACTTTAAAACCAGAACAACATTTGCCAACACAGCTAGATTTGGTTGCCTTCTTGGGATGGAGCCTAGTATGCTCCTTCAATTGTATTTGCATAAAATTGATTGTTAAGTCTAGAAATCTCTAGGGCCTTTTCCTTTCATGAATTGAAAGAGTCACTGTTTAGGTCTTGTTCAGAGGGCATCACTCTCTATTACATTGCAAAGTTGGCCTCTTTTGACCTTTTTAAGCACAAGCCTTGGCTCCAACATTAAATTACTTGGCACTCTTTTTCTCCTCAAATGGTACATTTTACGTTTACTTTTCCCTGCTTTCTTCTTTTCACTGTGGATACACATAAGAGTGGTTACCAATAACCAAGCAATAGAGTCAGTATTAGACTATATTGGTCTCATCTGCCAAAAGCATTAGTCCAAATCTTTTCAATATAGCACAAGCAGATTCTTAGGACCAGGTCACAGCACAGCCACATTATTTGCTAAAATATCACAAGAATGTTTTCTAGCCAACTTGTTAATATTGTGCACCCTCTGAAACCTATTGACCGAGGCTTCCATAGTCCACATTGCTATCAGCACTACAAACTTCCGAGTCCCTTTTAGGTGGTCCATTAATTCCTATATATACCATTCAACTACTTTCCTGGTCTAAATTTCCAGTGTCTTCCACATTCCCCCAAAACAAGATATGGACAGGCCTGTCACAGCAATGGCCCATCCCCGATAATAACTTCTGTCTCAGCTACTTTTCCATTACCATGACAAAACACCATGATGAGAGTATCCTTTAAAAAGGAGCATTTAATTTGGGGTTCATGATTCCAAAGTGTTAGAGTCGATGACCATCATAAAGGGGAATATGGCAGCAGGCAAGCAGACATGGTTCTAGAATAGGTGTAGGAGGCTTTCTTGGACCACCAGCCCCTAAATCATGACATGGAGACTTGTTATTAATTATGAAAGCTTGGCATTTTGCTTATGATTGTTGCACTAACTCTTATAACTTAATTTAACATGTTTCTCTTCATCTATGTTTTACCTTGGGGTTTTTGCCTTTCTTTCATTCTATATATCTTACTGTTCCAGCTTCTTCCATTTCTGGCTGGCTGGCTGCAACCTGACTGGCTGGCCCCAGGTGTCTCTCTTTCTTTCTCTCTCATTCTCTCTCATTCTCTACAGCCTAGGTTCCTCCTCTTACTTATTCTCTCTGCCTACCAGCCCACCTATTCCTCTACTGTCTAGCTATTGGCCATTCAACTTTTTATTAGACCAATCAGATGGCTTAGGCAAAGCAACACATCTTTCATCATTAAACAAATGCAGCATAAACAAATGTAACAAACCTTTACATAAAGTAATATTTCACAAAATAAACAGATGTTACACATCTTTACATAAATTAATATTCCTCAACATTTCCCCCTTTCTGTCTAAATAAAAAGGAAGAATTTAACTTGAACATCGTAAGACTATACAATAAGAACAATTATCAAGTAAGAATATGTTTACAATATCCAATCCAATTGTATTTGGAAAATTCAGAGAAAATATTCCATTATCTATCCTATCTTGGTGAGTCCAAAGTTTTGTACCTCATTACCTTCTGTTATAACTAAGGAAAATTTTAACTATAACTAGTTAGTCTTCAACTCCATCAAGACCCCAGAAGGATATAATATTACCTGAGTAAATAAGAAGCACAGTGCAAGCCACTTCCAAACTGACAGATACATTTGGCTGCCTGGATAGTCACCCAAGATTCCTCTGCATCATTGGGGCATCCATCTGCATACAGGCCTAGAATATCTAGCAGACTTTTCTATGAAGCAGGAACTTTGAAGGACTGTCCCACCTTGTCTTGGCAAAGTTTGGTAGTCTTTTTCATTTGTGTCTTTCTTGTCCAGTTTGCACAGCATAGTGTCAGCAGTCAAGGCAAGGGCAGTTTCTTGCCCAAATTGCTAGCTTTGCCACAATGAAAGCAAAGTCCATATGGAGATTCTTTGATGCCTGTCATCCATTCTGAAGGAAATTAGTGCTGCCAGAAGCAAACATGTCTTACTGTCATGAAAACCTTAAGTTATTAAACATCTTAAGTGCCATATTTTGTAGGTCTCTGAAATGTTTGAAGATCACCTATCTAAAATATGTTTAACCTTGAAAACATGCATAACATGTATAACATCATACAAGTTTGATTGTTATAGATGACTAACTACTAACCTGCATTTCTTAATTATCCTAAATATTTTGTAATAACAATTTTCAAGGACTAGAACATCACATCACATTTTTAAATGAGCTGCATAGGTACAGTACATAGTACAACAAAAATAACTTTAAATTTGTATCAATATAAAAAAAACATACCTATGTAAAATATTTAAGATTAATAGTTTAATTTTAGTTTAAAGTAGATTCAATAATCTACCTTTTAATCCTATCATTCCCATAGCCCCCTATTTCTTTTCAGAAAAAGATCCTTGAATATAACCTCTCTTGTTTAGTTTCTTCCCTTAACTAATAATAATTTGGAACCAAACCCTGCTAATTGATGACAAACATCCATAACCCACCAAATAACCAAAACCCACCCACTCCAACTCTTGGCAATGCGAGTGTCAGTTTCTTAAAATTACTTCCTGTTGTCTGAGGGATCATTTAGTATCTTTAGGAGATCTTAAAGTCAAGTTCTGGGAAAACTAGCTATGGCAAAGAGTAGCCAATTGCTTATATCTTGGTCCACAAGCATGAAGCAGAGAGCTAGATGGGAAAGTGGTGTCTTTTGCATCCTCAAAGCCTGTTTCCAGTGACACACCCACCTCCAATAAAGCCACACCTTCAATCCTTCCCAACTAGTTCCACCAATTGAGAACCAAATGTTTAAACCTACGAGCCTAAGAGGGCCATTCCTATTCAAACTGCCACATGAGAACACTGAAGTTGCCAAGAGTGTTTCTATAATTACTGATTTATTGGCTAAAAAAAAATGTGAAAGACTTATTTTTATCTTTCCCTTCAAAAAATGTAATATTTACACCTTCTGTATACATCAGTTTCTTAACCTCTTACAATATTTGCCAGAATAAATTATGAGGAATTAAATAGATTATGTGTTAAATTAAAACAAGAACATAAACAAACTATAAATAAGCATGAGTATGAACCTATTCAGGTGAATGTTAATTAATTAGTTAATTAATACCTTAATTAAATATGTGTAGATACAGATATAGGAACAAAATTTTAAATACTAGGGCTTCTTGTGGCTAGAGTTTTCCTGCCTGGCCCACAGTCAGGATAAATCTCTTTCACCTGCCAGTCCCACAGTCGCTCAGACCCAACCAAGGAAACACAGAGACTTCTATTGCTTATAAACTGTATGGCCGTGGCAGACTTCTTGCTAACTGTCCTTATATCTTAAGTTATCCATTTCCATAAATCTCTACCTTGCCACATGGCTCGTGGCTTACCAGCATCTTTACATGCTGCTTGTCCTGGCGGTTGCTGACTGGCAGGCTGGCAGGCAGTGACTCCTTCTGCCTTCCTGCTCTTTTAATTCTCTGTTAGTCCCGCCTACTTCCTGCCTAGCCACTGGCCAATCAGTGCTTTATTAGCAACACATTTGCCATACAGAACATCCCACAGCAGCTTCTTTAATTGAGAAATGTCTCCTATAGACTGGGATATCTGCACATTGTTGGTGGGGCTATTTTAGGGACTTTGTAGAACATTAAGTTTAGGCTTTGCTGGAGGAAGGATCACACAGGGGAAATTTTTGAATTTCTATAGTTTCAATCTACTTCCTGTTTTCAAATTCTGCTTACTTCTTGAAGATGAGAATGTGAACTCAGCTTCATACACATGCCACCATGCCAAGCTAATGCCATGCCTTACCATCATGGTGGACTTTTATTCATCTGGAAGTGTAAACCTCAATAAACTTTCCTTCAAAAATGTCTTCTTTTTGTGGTGTTTATCACAAAAACAGAAAAATTACTGATAGAGGATTTTTTAAGAACCCAAGGTTTATTGAATATACCATTTTATAAGAAGATACTGTGGGTACATTAGTATCTAGGTTGTATGATTTTATTATATAAGCTTTTCAGTTTCATGAGGTCCCATTTTTAATTATCAATGTTAGCATCTGTGCTACTGGTGTACAATTCAGGAAGTTATCTCGTGCCAATATTTTCAAGGCTACTTCACACTTTCTTTTCTATCATGTTCAGTGTAACTGGATTTATGTTGAGGTCTATGATTCACTTAGACTTGAGTTTTGTGCTAGGTATGGTGATAGATAAGGATCTATTTGAAATCTTCTGCATGCCAGCTTACAGTTATGCCAGCACCATCTCTCTAGGTAACAGAACAAGAAGAGATCTCATGAGTAGAAGAGATCTCATGGGTAGATCGAGGCCATGTGGGGATAGGTACATGAGGGATTGCGTTCCGTGGAGGGGAGTAGATGGATGAGGAGAGTACTGAAAGAGGTGACTGGAAGGGGAGGCATTTCAGCATCAGGTAGAAACCTGGTAAAATATGAACTCTCAGAAATCTACAAGGATTACTCCAGCTAAGGCTCCTAACAATAGTGGATACATAACCTGAGCTGTCTATCTCCTGTCATCAAATTGATGACTACCCCAATTGTTATCAGAAAGCCTTCATACAATAATTGATAGTAACAAATGCAGAGACTCACAGTCAAACATTAGCCTGAACTTGGAGAATCCTCTTGAAGAGAGAGAGGAAGGATTGTAGGAGCCAGAGGGGTTAAGGACATCACAAGAAAACCCACAGAAACAACTAACCTGGCTCATAGGAACTCAAAGAGTCTGAGCCAACAACTGGAGAGCCTATATGGGATTGACCTACGCCCTCTCTATATGTATATATGTAATAGTTATGTAGCTGGCTCTACTTGTGGGACTCCTAAAAGTAGGAGTAGGGGCTTCCTCAAATGCTTTGACTGACTTTTAGGAACCTATTCCTGTAGCTAGAGTTTTCCTGCCTGGCCCACGGTCAGGATAAATCTCTTTCACCTGCCAGTCCCACAGCCGCTCAGACCCAACCAAGTAAACACAGAGACTTATATTGCTTACAAACTGTATGGCCGTGGCAGGCTTCTTGCTAACTGTCCTTATATATTAAATTAATCCATTTCCATAAATCTATACCTTGCCACGTGGCTCATGGCTTACCGGCATCTTTACATGCTGCTTGTCCTGGCGGTGGCTGGCAGGCAGTGACTCCCTCCGCCTTCCTGTTCTTTTTATTCTCTCTCTTAGTCCCGCCTATACTTCCTGCCTAGACACTGGCCAATCAGTGTTTTATTAGCAACACATTTGCCATACAGAACATCCCACAGCATATTCCCTCATACTGGGTTGCCTTACTCAGCCCTAATCGAAGGTGAGATGCTTAGTCCTACCTCAAATTGATATGTCATGCTTTGTTAATACCAATGGGAAGTCTGCCCCTTTTTGAACAGAAACAGAGGAGGAACAGATTGGGGGAATTGGAGGGGAGGTATGGGGCAGGGATTGGGTGGTAAGGAGGGTTTGGCAACTGAGTTTTGGATGTAAAATAAATAAATAATATTAATTTAAAAATAAAGATTATTTTAGAAGCCTAAATGTGACATGAATAAAACCTAGTACTTGCTAATTTCAAGAATACAAGGTGAGATTTCTCTCACTTACTATATTTGTAATATCTTCCAGGTTTTCATTATATTTAAATAAAACTTAATGTAGAAAGGTATGAACTTCTAATTTCTTCAATAAGCAATATAAGAGAACATGCAATTCATTGGGAATAGGAAGGTGTGATCTAATTTTTATACAACAAAGTAATTTGGTAAGCTATTTCTTTTTATTTCTTGAGGCAACCAAAAGTAAATTTAGGCATGTAGGCATGCATCTTGGTTGCTGAGTGCTTGTGTAACATCTGAAAGGCCTTAAGACCCATCCTTAGTAAAAGCCATATATATGTATGTATATATATATATATATGATGTATATAATCATATGTACATATGATACATATACTCATATAAAAATATATGATTAAACTTTTCCACATCATTTTAAAATGGATAAGGAGAAATAACAACATCTTATCTTAAGAATCCTACATAATTTCCTAGAGTCATGGAAATTTTCCTTGGTTCAGATATTCCAAATTTGCCTTATAAAATGCTTCAATAATTAATATGAGTCTATTAAAACTTAATGTGTTTTTCCATTCATTTTCAAATTTGTGTCAGGCAACTTACCATGCTAATGCTAAAATGTGAGTTTACTACCATCTTGGGTTCATAAAATTACTCTATAATGCTAGAGAATAAGCAAAGGGAAGGTAGTATTAAGGTAAACAGAACAAGTGTTTAGAGAACTTTAAGGAATACAATATGATACTTTAAAGTAGTCATATTGGGCATCTTTTCTTTGCTAATTAAAGACATGAAAGATCAATGAATTCATTCCAATGTAATTTTTAGATGGATTCTGTTTTAAAGGCAGGTAGAAAGCTGCAGGAAATTATCCACTGCACTGCTGTGTCTACTGCAGTTGTTGTGGTCCTGATTCCTGATAGGCTTGTAATTAGGTAGTGTCACACATTCAGCAACTAGAAATAAGACACAATGCTCATTCTTAGGAAGTTTCATACACGCACAAACACGGGGGATAAAGTTAAATACATGATGGTAACACTCTGCTAGAGACTTAGCCAGAGTCATCTTACAGAGTTAAGACCTCAATAGCACAAAGCATTAAAGGAGCTTTATTCCTCAGCACACTGGAAAGCACAGTTATTATCCACCCTCTGCTATTAAAACATCATCAAATTATGTTTATAGAATATTATTCACTGAGAACTCCATAGCAGTTTCCCAGCAATAAGTCTGACCATATTAGTGCACAGGGAATGTTAGCATTGACTCCTTCAAACTAATAAAAAATCCAGAGTAATAAATTATGACTCCAGGGTGAACAAAATAACCCTTACTTGCCATATGATGTTAATGCAGCTATAAAAGATTTCCTCCCTACTCAGCAGTACATGTTGGACCACATAACATGAAGAAAATGAAAGAGGAATTCATTTATAGGACAAAGCACCATTAAAAAATAAATTACACTAATTCATCTTCCGTGTTTCTGGTTTTGAACAAATCTTTTTAATGAATAAGTATCTTTAGAAACTATGTGTTCTATAAGTTATTGACTGGCTTAGCACTGATAGTAATACATGAAGAAATGTATACATAACTTCCTTACATTTTTTTACAGATAAGAACACTCGGGCTCAGAGTGAAGTGATGGTGTAAAGTCAGATCAGTATGAGTGAGAAAGCTAGCTTCGCCTTGCCAATCATCTTTGAGACTTCATTAATTTGTTGTAGTTTTCTTATTTTTATAGGACATTGTCAGAGAATTTTCCATCCTTGTACTTCTTCGGCATTGAATCTCTCTTAATCATTTATTTCAACTAAGTGAAAATGGAGTAACTTCGAAGAAAATTTATGTTTCGGTTATGCTACTAGCTTCCTAAAATTTATTGTCTTCCCGTTTCACCTGACAGAAAGTAAAGGAGGAACAATGGAAGTTATTAACTTGGACTGCACTATAATCTACAAAACACAGATTTCAAAAGGGGAATGAGATGGAAAAGGCAGAAAATAAGCACATGACCTCAGGGTTTATAAAATGATTTGTTACAGAGGGAAGAAAAAGGAAGCGATGAAGGAAGAGAAAGGCACGGAGGAGAGGGAAAGAAAGAAGTGAGGAGGAGAAAAGGAGAGACAAATGGAGGAGCATCCCAGACACATACAGCTTATATCCTGGCAGCAGTTTTGTCTTCTCATAGCTAGATGTGCAACCACTGATTCATAATCTACTTACTCAAGAGGCTGAGACTGAACAGTCATGAGTTCATGACAAGAATGGGCTATATTGTGAGACCTTATCTCACCCACATACAGACACACAGATACACAGACACACAAGTAAAATAACCATAATAATAAAAAATAGTCTTGTCCATTTACACAATCCAGGGACACAGGACCAAAATCTCACCCCAACACCAATTAATAACTTTGCATTGTGGATTATTATTCATTGCCTCCAGGGCTAAAATATTAGACACTGGGTCTGCAAGAGGTGGTGGCTCACCATTGAAGCTAGAAGACTCCATTCCCAACCTTCTTCTATTATTTCCCATAAGAAATGATTTAAGCCAGTTGGTGCTTTTAAAATTTCAGTTCCTATGTAAATCAAATATTGCCCCATTGATTAGCTAAAATGTTTAAATCTTCTATGAAATTGTTATGACATAATAATGAATCCTACTATTTGAAATGTGTATTATTGATCATTTCATTAGAAAGAGTTAATTATGTTTTAAGGAAACATTAGCTAAGTATTACTTTATATGCCTACAGTTTCTTCAATAATACTTTTCTCAAAAGAAAAACAGTGTTAAACATAGAGGAAAACCCAGAGATTTGGATCATGGTAACTTTTAAATTTATTTATATTTGGTGCATTAATAAGCAAGTAATACTTATTCTATACCAATTTTCATAATATAACCCATGTAATATATTCTAATTAAATATATATATATATTTTTTTTTTCTCCACATTTTTCTTTTTATATTTTATGTACTTTATGATTACTGTGCAACTGTCATTATAGGGAGAAAATAAAAGTACAAAAAATAATGTTGGCATACCATTTCATACATTTCAAAAATTAAATGGAAATGTTGGTTTGCCATCTTGAATAATGAAGTTGTATCCTACTTTAGTTTAATTATATAACAATAATTTACATCAGATTTTGTTTTTAATTAGAAAAGAATAGCTTTATATTCAATATAAGGGAAAGAAATCATTTTAAAGTGAGCATATGTCTTCTTTTAGTAGACCAGGAATATTATAATTTAAAAATTGAACAAAAAGAAAACAAATTTCCCTATAAAATACCAAATTCTAATAGCTAAAATCCTGTTTCATGGAAGCATGTTGACTCACAAAGAGGAATTACAATTTTTTAATGATATTTACTTGATGACATATAGTTTGTACTTCTGAAGCTGTTTTTATGAACAAATAAAGGAAAACTGAAACCTATTCAATATTTATAATGCCTGTTTCCTATACTATTTCAACCTGATTCTAAAATTAGTGACCTAAATACCACATATTCATTGTGATCATAATCTTAATTGTTAATTTAACACCAATAGAATCATCTGGGAAGGGAGACTCAAAGTGAAATTATCTAGATCATGTTGACCTGAGGAACTCTCTCTGTTTAATTGTCTTCATGATGTTAAATGATGTGGATGGACCCACTCTGAGTGGGTTTGTATTCATGGATTTATATGAGGAGAAGAAAGAGAGAGACAGGGTCAGAGACAGAGAGACAGAATCAGACAGAGACAGACAAAGAAACAGAGACTAGGGTAGAAAGAAACAAGGAGACAGAAAGAGAGAGAATTGCTCAGCATCCTTAATTTTCAGGGAGATATAAATCAAAATGACTCTGAGATACCATCTTATACCTGTCAGAATGTCTAAGATCAAAAGCACTGCAGACAATTTAAGTTGGAGAGGATGTGGAGCAAGGGGAACACTCCCCTTCTGTTGGTGGGAGTGCAAACTGGTATAGCCACTTTGGAAATCAGTGTGGTGATTTCTCAGAAATTTGGGAATCAATCTTCCTGAAGACCCAGCTATACCACTCTTGGGCATATACCCAAGGAATGCTCAATCATCTCTCAGCCTTTTATCCCGAACTTTTGATTGTTGTTTCCCATTCAATACTGAGTTGCTTACAAATGTTTTAACCCAGCTCTCATACCAAGTTTTAGCTCAGAGAGATCTTAATCAGGCCAGATAGGCTAGCTTTTTCTGTCACCCATTGCATCTCATAAGAGAATCAGTTCAGAATATGGTCTGTTGTGTTTCCTCCTCCATTGGTACTGGGAATGTTTTCAGTTACTTCAAGGTATACAACTGAAGCTAAAGAATTAGTTAAAACATTCCATGTCTTGGTATTATTTCAGATATTCAGACTGCTTTTATAATCAACATTCTTCAGACAGTTGCAGATTTTTGGTTAGTTACAGAATTCTTGTGAAGTTGATTCTGGCAGGTTTTTGTTACTTTTTTCCATGTTTTTATACAGCAATAGAAATTGCCTGTTCCGTGAGTTACCATTTTCACTGACACCTCAAGTATAGCTCAACTTTTGCCAAGAGGATTGTATAAAATGCCCTGTCTTTCTTCTCTTGCTTTGAAGCACAGTTTATTTTGAAATTTCTCAAGTAACATATAACATGATAAATTACATATGCCCTTAGAGAGACTAAGTTCTATGTTCTACCACATACAGGCTGTGGACTTGGAAAAACTGGTATGTTAGTTCCAATCTGAATCGGCCTACAAACCCAGACAGCCAGTGATGCAAGACATCATCCAAATTCCAAGACCTAGGAAGTGGAGAGTACAAAGGGTAAATTCTCTTTGTTCTTTGATTGTTTGTTTTAAACCTGGATCTGACTATGTGTCCAGGCTGACCTTGATCTTGCTTTGTGGTTCATGCTTTCCTTTAACTCATTGTTTCCCCTGAAGACTTGAAACTGCAGGCTTACACTTGACCGATCAAAGGTAGATGTTGCAGACAGTTTTCAGGAGTAAAGTTCAGGCTTACCAGCAGTTGTATGTCCCACGTGAAGAGCTTTTTTTTTATTTTTATTCCTGTTTAAGTAATCAGGCAAAGACCCAGAATGAGAACATTCTTAACTTTTTTTTTCCTTGTCAGGCTTTCAAGAGAACACATACATTATGATGGGGAAGACTTTAGTATAGCCACAATATAGTATAGCAATGCTAAAAATCTGGAAATTCCTTCAGGAATACATCCAGAAAGAATATATAGACAAAAATCCAGGTACTCCATGATTTAGTAAATTTCCTATGTGAAAATTAACCATCACAAAGTTGTGATGACTTGTAATCTGAAACACTGGGTGAGTAGCAGTGTTATTAGTCAAGGGAACTAAGCGGAAGAGTGGTATACATGAATGGTAGGATAAAAGTTGAACATCTTCTTTAAAACATTCCCTTAGAATGCCAGAAGACTGAGCAAGAAGCAGTATTGAACAATAGTTCACTAAGGAATTGAAGAGCTATTGATAGAGCCCTAACTCAACTTATAGAATTATCAACTCTCTTTCTACACATCTCTTGATTTTACTTCTTCATTGTCTTATAGTTTTGTGACCGCTCCATATGGGAGCATATTCTTGACTCCTTGGTTTTCGCTCACATTACATAATGTTTTAGAGGCTTCTGCTGGCTCTACTTTGGAATTGTAACCAGAAATTGACCTTTTTCAGTGACCTTCCATAGTGTCGAGGATTTATCCCTTGGCCTCCGGGTGTCATTCTCACTTGGAATATTTACATAACCATTGATTTTCTGTAATGATTTAATTCATTCCACACAATAGTATTCACTGTACCAAATCTAAATCATAATATAGCGCTTTTCTAAGAAGGATTCTTCAACCACCACCATCTGCCATGTATAGCAACTTTTCCCATGGTCTTCAATTCTACTCCATGCACTTATTCTTGGCCATACTGCTGATTTACCTCATCTTCCTAAAGTTCTTAATGACCAGCCATCATCTGACTGCATATTCCTTGTATTTGAAAATGTCTTTGAGTAGGAATGTTCTACATGACTTAATCCCTTATCTCATTAAGATACTTGAACAAATGTCATATACTCACTACCATATTTAAACTGGCACTTTATATCACACCCTCACAACTCTACATTCCCTCTCTGTTTCTTCAATCCATAGCACTTCTCAGCATCTTCTCCACACCAGTATTCTGGGGTTGTCATAGCAAATTGTCAAAAATCTATTATCTTAAAACCACAAAAATATTATTTTATTGTTTAGAAGCTAGAAGTCCAAAATCAAGGCATTAAAAGGCGATCCATTGTGAAGGTGCTGAGGAAAAATCCAGTTTGTACCTGTATCTTAGATTCTGGTGGTTGTTGGCAACATCTTTGCATAAATAACTTCAATTGCTGATTCTGTCTTCACAGTCCTCTTATTTGTTCTGTATTTTTCCATTTGTCATTAAGGCAGTCACTATTGGATTTCAGGAACATACCAACCAAAAAATCAGAAATGGTGTTTTTCAAGATCCTTAAGTAGTCTGAATCTGTGATATTCTTTATGTAGATAAAGTAACTCTCAAAGGTCCCAGAGTTCATGACTTGAGCATATTACTTTGGAAAGATTTGAGAGAAAGTTCATTATATTAATAATGTGATAATTTTGTCATTGTTAACTTTGTTTTTCTAAAATATCAAATGTATGATTGGCAATGACTGTATTTTATTTACATTTAAGACTTGATCAAATTCTGGCACAGAAAGGAATCCAAAGAAATATCCATGAAATAAATAAAATAAATTAATATGAAACTAAGAGAAGCATTAGCATTATACTTGGAGCTGAACAAAGAAAGAAGGTGAAGGAGAATTTGGAAAGTGGGCACGTTTTGTGTGAAACGATATAGAAAATATGGGGTCTTTGAAGACAAGCATATTTATATACTAGGGCTGTATTGCTATTTCCAAATGTCAAGTTGACAGAGAATATCTAATGATTTGAATACCATATTTCTGTTAATGTGTTTTGAGCTCATCATGTAACTTAGAAGTACACTCATATTCCAACATACTCAGTGGCTGTGCCACACTCTCAGTAGAAGTAACAAAGTGAAAGAAGACAGGATAAAAGTTAATGCCTGTCATTGTGTTAGAATTCACAGATCAGGATTTTTTGAGTTATTCTTCTGGAAGCATCTACTTTTCAGCCACTTCAAGTTAATAAATTAACAAGGTAATAGTTAATAAGTTAACAAGTTAACAGTTAATAAGTACTAGATATGTATATACTTTGGATCTAATAGTTTCCTACCTGGGCAAGTTTTCATTCTTTTCTCCTTTTTTTATTTGAGATTACATTATAACTACATCATTTCTCCTTTCCTTTCCTCCCTCAAAACCCTACAATATACCCTGCTCTTTGTTCTTTTCAATATTCTTGACCTGGTTTTCATTCATTGTTGTTACATATATATTCATATCTGAGTACTAAGCCAGATTACTCTGATCCCCATTTTCTCCTCCAAATCTTCCCATTGCCTCTTGCACAGAAAGACAATCATTGTGTGGTATCTGTTACCTGTGGATACTACCTCCAGATCTTTAGATTTGAATATGTATCCTGAATAAACAAAAAAGCCAAAGAGATAGAAAGGAACCAATGCATGGATGAGAGAAGACAGAACTCTTAGAGAGTCTGTTATTCTTATTAACTCTACCCAGCTAATTCCAACCAGCACATACTGTTGGCTTATTTGACCTTCTTTCCTCATTGACAATATCTGAATAACAGATATGAAAATCATACTTATCCTATTATTAATAGAAAAATAAAGTTATTCATAATATATACCATCTGCATTGCCACATAACCATGGGTGTTGTCTGCAACCATGTGGTTGCTTTGTGGTAGGAAACATCTGCACTTCAACCTTGACTATAATGGAAATGTTATGTTATGTGGTTCATTAAGAGCATACTAACTTGTAAATCTTAGTACTACAATTTTTTTCTGAATACATACTTGTTACATAGTTGTACAATCTACATTTTACTCAATGTAAGTTATCAACTATAAAATTGTTCAAATTTCAACAATAATTCCAGCACGTAATATGTAGTTATTATATATTTCATATATTAAATAGCCTTTTAAAATATGCCAAAACTATTCTCTTGTGATTTAATACTCAGTGAAATTTGTAAAAGATGCATCATAATAGCAATTTTGTCCTAAGGTCAGTCAAGTCACCTATTTTTTCCCCCTGATTATTCCTCTTTTATTTGGATTCATATTCTCTATGGGAAATACTACATCTTCCTCCAAAATATATACCTGCAAAGTTTTGTGTTTTCCTTACTGTGTAAGACTTCAATGCTAATCTGATATTAAAGGTAAGAATAATCACAAAAGAGATACTCAATTAAACTATTATACTGTTTCTTAGGCTTATTGATATAAATCCATATAATTTTACTCCGGAATTTGAGACTTTTTTTTTTACAAAAGACAAATTCTGTATGTGATTATTAAGGTCTTGGGAAGAATGAGAAGAGATCTCAGAAATAAAGAAGTTTGATATTGTGACGGCTACTCTCAATAGTCAACTTGAGCACAGATAGAAGCACCTGGAAGACATGTCTCTGGGGATGCCTGTAGGGTTATCTTTATTAGACTGATTGAGGAGAAAATCTGCATACTGAGGGTGGAAAAAGGCCATGGCTATATTTAAAAGGACAACGTGAGCTGAGCACAACTGATTACTCTCCGGAATCAGAATGTATGCAGTGTGGCCAATGGCCTCAAGTTCTTGCGACCATGACTTAGAGCTTACCTGGAGCTCTAAGCCAAATAAGGAATTTCTCCTATAAATTACTTTTCTTGGGGCATTTTCATCGCAGCAAATGAAAAAAATCACTGAGACAGATATCCCAACCCCAAAAATTCATATTAATTAAAAATGAAATAAATTGTCAATTAAGAAAATTAGAGAAGAGTCAAGAAGATGTTAGTTAAAAACTTGTGAGTAAAACATACCAATTAATTTAATATGAAATTTGCAACTTGTTGCATTGTAATCTTTATAGACTTTCCCAATTTTTTTAAATTGAAAAGAAAATGATTCTCACATGAGTTATTGGCATCCTTACAAGGGAATTACATTCTTTACTACATTTGTTGTACTCTTGGAAAGTCAATATGAGTGGCAGGGTAGGCAAATAAATTTTCATATTTGTAGCTGATATTACTAAAGAATTTATATAAATTCCTTTTTCTTCCATCTTTCTTTTTCTTTTTTCTCTCTCTCTCTCTTTCCTTCCTTTCTTCCTTCTGTCTGTGTGTATGAAGTCTCTGCCTTCCTTCCTTCCTTCCTTCCTTCCTTCCTTCCTTCCTTCCTTCCTTCCTTCTTTTCTTCTTTCCTTCATTCCTTCCTCTATCTTGTTCCAGAATATTTTTCTTTTCCTCTGTTTTTTATATGTGTCTGGAATGTGTGTATATTTGTATATGTATGTTTTCATGTGCGTGCCAATTCATGTGGGAATGACAGTTAAGAAAGAACGTGTGTGTGTGTGTGTGTGTGTGTGTGTGTGTATGTTTGTGTGTGTGTGTGTGTGTGTGTGTGTGTGTGTGTGTTCTGTTGTGAATATGAAATGTCCCTGACAACACTGAGCATTTATTGTCAGGTGGTGCTGCTTGGGAATGTTGTGGGGCCTTAGGTAGCAGACGTGGGTCTGGGTTCATTATTAGCTCCCAACTTCCTTACCTAACAAGAAATAAGAAGCTCTGGGATACCTGCCAACCACTTTGGAGTTGTGTCAATATATATTCCCCACCATGAAAGACAAAACTTCTAGAACTAGTAAGAATTCTTCCTCACCCCTTTTGTTGATTCTTTGAGGTAATTTGTGGCAGCAACAAAAACAAAAGTAATGCAATGAGCTTTAAAAGGTTCAGCTATAGGAATGAATGAAATAGATAGATAGATAGATAGATAGATACATACATACATACATACATACATACATACATACATACACAGACCTGCTGACTGAATTTTAAAAAATCAAAATTCACATAATGTTCCTTTTGTCCAACCCTTGTGTTACAAATGAAAACCTCAAATGCAGAATGGTTTTATATTATGCTGCATGACATCCTTAACTGTAAAATATCAAGCCAAGGATCACGTGTCTATTCATCCTAATTTTCTTCTCTTTAGCTACTGTTTTAACTTGTCCTAAATGTTTTCTTAAGTTTGAATTCTTTCTTAAAGTTTCTGTTAAGTCTATGAAAGTCAAATAATTCATGTGACATGATGTATAATGGAGAGACTGCTGAACTCTCCAATGTTTCAGCATGGTGTTAACGATCATCATGTTCACTCTGTATACACATAGTCCATATGATTTTACCTATAGGCTGTATATAAATCATCAGTCACACTGTTAGCCTTAGATTTCAAATTCCAGAAGACAAGCTACACGAAGTAAGATAATTTTGTATTGATACAAATTTTCGGATAGAATGGACACACCCTGTGAATATCTAACCCTTATAACTTAGGTTTACAACTGGATTTCTTTCTTACTGTTTTAATTGGGGAAATCCAGATAAGTAACTTAACCATTGAATGATCTCATTTCTAAAAATGAATGAATGACTGCAATACTAATATTAGCATAATAAAATGAGTCCTCTTAAACTCAGCTATCAGAATATTAGGGAATTTATGCTGAGATTTGTGGAGTAGAAGCATATATTTACTGAAAACATGAAAATGGAAGCATGAGGTTAAGGCTGAAGCTCCATAGCAATGCATCTGACTAGCATGCGTCAGGCCCTTGGTTCAATCCCCACTCTGATTAAAAAAAAAAAAAATGAAGAAAAAAAGAGAGACCGATAAAGTGAAGTGAGATGAGGCAGAATAGAATGCATTTAAATATGGACTTTTGGTCAAGATCTACATCTGAGCTGATTTTTGCCCTCATGTTAAAGGCAAAGAAAGTCATAGACTTAGGAATCAATGGGTCTCAGAGATTATTGTGTCAACATTCTTTGAAATTCAAAGAAATAAGACATTGAGAAATAAGACCACCAGCCAAAAATTACAAGCAACATTCTTGTGTACTGATTGCCAATATTATTTTGCCAATGCAATGTACTATTTCACAAAAACAAACAATAACAATTTTAGTCACAGTACACTGTGTAGAAGGGAAACAAAAGGCTGGTAGTTACATCCCATTCTGTCATCAATTCAAATGACTGACATTCACAATCTACTCCAGGCAATCCACTAGCAATGTCAGATGAAAGACATATCAGCCAGTACTTACTGAAAATTGCTGAGAACTTTAGATTCCCTGAATAAGACAGCATACAATAACATGAAAGCTTGGTCAATCAAAGTTCTGATAACAGAAAACACTGCAATTCCATTTTGTGATTAACCACTCTCTACCTTCCCAGTGCCCTCTTCAACTTGAGAAATATCAATTGGCAGTTTGCCAGAATCTACAGCATCATCTCATTGATGGCACCCAAACAGAGAACAATGACTTTCCCTGGTATATTAATAGCAACATCTGGTCCTATCAGGCAAAAAACAAACCAAAAAAAAAAAAAAACCCAAAAAACAAAAACAAAAACAAAAACAAAAAAACCAAAAACCATAATCCTCTGAAAAACAAATGCATTATACACAGTCTTAGGCTAGTTCATATCTTGCATTTCAATAGGGCACAAGTTTCAGCTCCCTTAGGATTTGTCTCTAGTCTCAAAATTAAAGGTTGCCAGCTGCAACAAGACTATTTAGAGAAGTCAACCTGGGACCCCGGATAAGTCACTGTAGTATGAATATTTGCTCTTGCTGAACATCAGGATCCTACAATCCAATTCAAAGTGAGAAAAATGTCATTCTGCTGAAGACATTCAATTATAGATTCAAATGCATCTGCTGTTCATCATGTTTAATCATTGTCATTGTCTGATAAAAGCACAAAAGAAGGAAAGCTCAGTGTGGTGCTGACGGGTCCTAGTCATCAAAAACATTCAATTTGTCAACTATTTTCAGGGAGGTAAAAATAAATCAAGTGGCGTCCTGTGTACCATCTAATGGCACACACTGCAGAAAAATTCATGTTGCATAATGCTAAGCATAAATTCTTGCTTTAACTTGTTTTAATTTTCAATGAAAGAAACACAATTTATAATGCTAAGCTCTGAGTTTTGTGTTAAACTCAACATAAATCTTATGATTTAAACTTTTTTATAAAGTAAAACAGTTGCTTGATAAGCTCTCAAACAGACAATGCTGCATCAATGACTCATTTTGTCTTGAGAAACTAATGGAGAAATAAAAATAATAATAATTGTAAAGCAGGTAATTTCCACTGAAATTTTTTTCAGTTTTGTTCAACTGCATTCATTGAGTCTTTAAAATATATTTTCTTAAATGGAGGAAGTTGCAGTATCTCAGCATAAATTACTTTAATAATTTGCATAGGTCACTGGAGTTCCTTCTTACATACCTGTGAACACATGTACAGCAGAAAAAAAAAACACTTAATTAGGAAGGAGAGAATCTAAAGTCCCTATATGTCAGGGGTAAAATAATTGAAACTGTAGACAAAAACTCACCAAACTTAGGGAGATACGTTAGAACTATCAGAATGCTGAAATAAAGAAGTGTTATATATTTTACTTATTATTTTACTTAGATAGCAAGTAATTGATTAAAATCATGAAGTTTCCCTAAATTTCAGTATTAAAACATGTTTATCCCAACTGGAATTTTGATGTGTTTTAACTCTCAACTAAAGGATTTCAGAAACTCCCAGAAGAATTTTGGTATTTTAGTAAATAAAGCATCACCCATGACTGTCCTTCTCAGGAGAGTGAGTGGAAGCCAAAGGTGCTCACTTAAGTTCTCCTTGCTTTGCTATAAAGGTGATATTTGGTGCATCTTTGGGCATATAGAATGAAACACATTTTGCCTAAGAGTATGGAAAACATCATCAACAGCAAAATGTACAACCAAACAAAGACAAATAAACAAATAACGGTAGATTAACATATCTCTTTGTTCAGGATAGTCATATTTCTTTCTAAAAGGTATATAGACACCAACATATCTGCATTCATGGGCATACTCGTGCACACACACACACACACACACACACACACACACACACATAGGAAAATGATGGCAATAAAAGATACAGTTCTTGTATTTAATGACTAATTTTCTAATAGCTTTTGCACGTCTAAAACACTTGCCCTATAACAGTATCTTTTAAATTTCGTGTAGATGAACCTAACATAACATGGAATCTTGATTCGGTAATAAAATTACAAGTGAGATGTTTTTCCTAAATGATCTTACTTGAAGTGGTAGTGACCAAAGAACAAAGCTCTAAGAGCATGATCTCACACAGGATGAAAAGCCTACAGAGCCTGAGTCAATTGTAATTACTAACTTACTTAATACAGGAAAAAGTTATTTGATTCTATTGAAATCTATTGTAATACATACACAGCTTTTGCATGCTACACACATATGGAGTTTCAGGCTCCATATGTTCTAGAACTTTCTGTCTATGCAGATGAAGGAAACCTATGACAATTTGTGCAATAACTTGCTCACATGATATCTATTAATCTCAACATGGATGCCAAAATAACGATCTAAAATCAAGAGGAACAAGCCATTTTCCCACACTTGGTCCATGGGAGAAAAGTAGTTATGACTGCCAAGGAGGGACAAATCCACAAAACACTCATGAGATAGCTGTGGGGAAAGTGAGCAAGAAGTTCAGAATGAGAAACCATACATATAGCAGTAATTTTAAACCATACTGACAGAGTAACACTACTAATACACTGTTCTGCCATACGCAATAATCATGCTGAGTACTACCTGAGAACTCTGTCAATTATGTGTCACTAACCAGCATTTTAGCATAAATCACCAAAGCATATTAGCTTAAAATATATTGGAGGGAGATACAATCAAAAGCCTTGGTAATTTTATTTTATGTGCTCACTTATTTCTTTTTGAAGCTTGCTTATTTAGCCATGGATACAGAAATATAGATAATAACCTGATTTGTGTATTACAAATAATTAATCAGACCAATATAAATATATAAATTGTATCTTTAGTACTATATTTATGTATCTCATTAAGTCATCAACTATAAGGGCAAATAGAGAAATAAAATACATAGTATTGAATATTTAAACTTACACATTAAAGACAAACATTGGCAAAACATCATGGACTATCTAAAACAAAACAAAATATTCTACTCTGTAACAAAGATATTCCTTTAGTACAAACAAACACTAAACCAAAAATATATGCTGTTAGCAATGCCTGACTCCAGTAAAGACAACCAGACAGATGTGAAAAATTAACAAAATTGAATGACGTGAGGATCCTAATTGTTGGAGGAGGGTTTCAAGACCATGGTTATTATCTTATATCTGTGCCAATTCAGAAAGCTGTACCTTGAGGCATAGATCACATTTCTTAAAATGTCTATTTTAGCATAGATAAATTACACGGGAATGTCAAATAATTTTCATACAAGTTTCATTGTAAAAACCAAATATATCTCAGCTATAAATCATCGCAAGCATTCTGATATTTGGCAATATTTCTAGGCAGAATATTTCTGCAATAATGTTTTTCTTTCAAATAGTAGAAAAATCTAATTAAATGGGTTTAAATTTTATATGTATTCATTATCATCTCATCCAACAAAACATATATTTTTCAGATTTATATTTGTAATGGGAGTCCAAATTTGTCATGATACAACTTCCTTAGTTTTATAGCCTTTAACAATTTCATTTATAACACATTCATTGTCTGAGTCTCCTTGAGCCCTCATGAATCTTGATTTTACAGCATAAGCACAAATACAATAGAACATGGCCCTCATTTAAATTACGTGAAACTGATATTGTATTGCACTGAAATCTATCTGGCTCTAGCAATGCTGCTAGAAAAAATGATACTGAAGCCTGGAAAAGAAAAAGCCCCACACCACTTCATCAGGAATGTCAGAAACCTGTCCAGACAATCCTGACAATGGCAGAGTGCTTGTAATACAGGATTTTATTGCAACCCCAAAACAACCCTCATAACATACGTCCAATTGTCCACTGAAAGCACATGTTTTAAAATATCTGCTTGTGCTTGACATCAGCAGCTTATTTCCCATGAGAAGTGATAAACTACCCTTTGGGTTCCAGAGAAACTCATCTGCTCCCACCTTACTTCTCAAAGACACTATTTTATCCACCTCTTTACAAGATACTGAGCCAAACTGTATACATGTAAATATCTTCCCAAAGACTAACAGTGATTACAGCTAATTAAAGAGGAAGAAAATGTCTGCTAGATTTATTTTGAAGTCATTTAAACTGCTATAAATGCTGAAGTCTACAGTGCTGTTTAAATTGATTGGACAGAAATGCTTTTCAGTGGTCAGGATTTGGGGTCCAATATTAAGATCACATATATAGTCTACAGCACCTTCTAGTGATGTTTTATCTATTATTAATTTTATCATACAACTATGTTGATATTTAATTCTTTGTGAGTATACTTTTAGATCTGGTTATAAGCAATGTAATCCATTCAAAAGTGATTGTCAGGTGGTGGTGATATAAGTTAGAAAACTCTTGACTCCAAGAAAAATTTACCACTAGAAGTGCAACGCACAGTGAGCATATATTGTACTGTTATGTGAAAACCTATGTGGAGATGAGCATATAACCCATATGTTCGCATGTTTGCATACATATATACATACAAGTTTAATTGGAGGGTCTTTATCTGGTATTGAAAAGCTCTGTCTTGGGAAATAGCAGATAAAGTCTTTATATAGACAGCTATTGTAAGGATAAGTGAATTATATAGGTATTTAAATTTGAAGCAAATAAGTCTCTGTATTCTACTTAGAATATTTTATATCTACACAACAATGTATGACCAAGTCTTTGAACATATTCCACTCCATATCTCTCATATCCAAAATATTAAATACATTTTTAAGAAGAGAATAAACAGTAACTAAGATAAATTGGGTGGTTAATGTTTGGGGATTACAAATAAATATTATTCAAATGCATCACAGTAAAACTATACTATTCCAACTTTTCCTGTTCTGAGATGAGTGGAATATGTTCATCTCATTCCTGATTAAGATACACCTGACAAACAAAGATAGCTGGCTGTTACTGTTCTGGATGCTCTAGGATAGGAGGGATGTTTTCCCCTGACACAGTCTAGACACCCAAAACTCCAGAGTTCTTAAGCTTTCAGCATCATTGTAGATTATTTGCTAAAACTTGCTTTTCTAGTGTATTTATTATTAAATTATATGTTATTAACATTGAAATTATAAAAAAAATGTTAGACTTACAACCAAAATTTCCTCGGGTGTACACTCACCTTGGTCCAATCACAAAGCAGCCCCCACTTTGTTACCCTCTGTAGACATTTGTATTACTTTACCTTAGTGCTAGGTTCAAATACACCAGATAGATTCTTCTTTTGCTGGCTTGATACCATGAATGTTGGAAGAGGAAAGAGTAACATTTATTATGGGAAAAGATAGCTTTCTCATCCTGAAGGGATGATTTGAGTCTAATTTATAATCTATTATCTTGTTTATTAACCAGCAACATTCTCTACAGATCATAACCAATATGGCATTAACAGTTGAGCTAATTCCAAACCTTAAACATAGAGGGACAGACAGGGCTGGAATGACGCCAGAGTGTTATCAGTGTTATCCTGCTCTGGTCAAGTAGAGCCCGGTGCTGTTCTCTCCAAACCAGTGGTTCTCAACCTGTGGGTTATTACCCCTTGGGGTCAAATGACCTTTTTACAGGAGTCCACAAAGACTATCAGAAAACACAGATATTTACATCATGATTCATAACAGTAGCAAAATTAGTTATGGAATTGCAACAAAAATAATTTTACCATTGGGGGTCACCACAACATGAGGAAATGTATTAGAGGGTTGCAGCATTAGGAAGATTGATCTAAAGTTTCTGCTGCTTCTTCATGTAGTACCTAAGAATTGATAGAAATACACAGGATTGCAAGGATGTTCCAAATCATTTTAAGATGGTATTATTTTCTATTAAGGATGAAATAACTGATTTTTAAACTTACTCCCCTTGGGGGGGGGAAACTAGTATTGGAAAAAAACCTTAAAAGCTTATTCTGACTTTTAAATCGATATTTGAAAAAAAATGACCAAAGATGATTGTTGTTGCTTTTATATTCAGTAGTTCATTCCATTGATATTATTGGTTCTGAAAATATTTTCAATTAGAAAGTATGGACTATGAAGTCCTTGTTTTTCAGTTATTTGAAGTAAGTTCTTTTAAAATGATAAGGACATATAAAACCCACTGAGGGAAACAGCACAGTCTCAAGTTTTGTGCATATTCCATCGTCATATCCACCTGGAGGATAAGCAATATCTGGGACCAGTGGAGGCCAAAAGAGAGTGTTGGATCCCATCTGGAGTTACAGACAACTGTGAGCTGATGGAACTGAACCCAGGTCATCTGCTAGAACAGTGATTACTCTTAACCACTGAATCATCTCTAGAGCTCCAGAGAGACATTTTTGAACCTACAATATTGCATAGCCAAATACTACAATCTAGAATTTTACAAAATGTACATTTTCATAATTAAAGGTGCTTGAAATTGGTTTGATATGAAGTAACCTTACACAAAAGCCATGCTAAGATGAGATCATCATCAAAGCAGGATTTCATGTTTTGTTTTGTACTTTATCTACACGAATACATTTTATATTTTATAAGAATTGATAACACTGAATATGCTTGTCACAAGCCTCATATTTTTAATGTAGTATCAACACCAAGAAAATATCCAGACAACCTCTTATCCTCTAATTTCTAGCAGAGAGCCAGAATTAAGCCTGATTTCTCTCTTCTGCCAGTAGAAAACACTCAACATTAGAAGGGTCATATTTTACAGTGACAATGAGCATAAAAGCTGGGGTTCAAGTTCCAACTTCGCATTCACCACTTCCAAATAAATTTGGCCAGAGGACTTTTGTTTCTCCCCAAACACCCATTTCATCCTCTTGACAAAAGCAGGATTGTAATGGAGTGTTTACTAAGTGAGCACATGGGGCATGCTAACAACTCAGGCATGTATTTTTAATTGAATTTTCTGTACCTTAATAAATATAGGGATAGATAAAATAGCCTGTTTTTTTAGAAGGGAGAACTGTAGATGTGATATACTACCTAACTTGAAGATTGCACACAGTTCAATAATAGCAGTGCAAATTCCAACTTAATGCTGCAACCATAAACCCCTACAGTTTTACTAAGAAGTACTCAAACACATTAAGTAACAATTATACTTTTTCTACGAAATATATAAATTTGCAGAAGTGGTAAATATTATTTGTGTTGAGAGTGACCTAATTATCCTAGTGGCTATACTTGTGAAATGGACATTCGTCAATTCTCAGATTTCAGGAATAACTATAAAATTTTCCTCACCAAGATACACTGCCTTCTGAAAGTTTGGATTATTCATAGTTACTAGGGGGCAGTGTGATCACTCAAAAACATTTATAGTAGATAGATAAATACTATGAACAGCGTAAATTACAAAGGTTAAAATAAATAAAAGGAGTCATGTCATTTACTCAGTTGTTATTTTTATCAAAACATTAAGGGGCTGCCTCTAGGATCTAGGCCCTGGGAAACAGCCAGTCCCCAGGAACCCCCACACAACTCTGCCCCAGTTGCCAGCCAGCAAGGAAAACTCCTGCAGGCAGGCTCCACCACCAAAACCCCCCATCGGATCATTCAATCTAGAAGACCCATGCCCTACCCCAATACCCATCCACCTGTGACCCCAGTAACTTCCTGAGACAAGGTATCTGTGAGCTCTCAATGAAAGAAGAGTTCAGTGACTCTTCTCTGACCCAGAAAGTCCTGCCTCTAGAACCTAGACCCTGAGACACAGCCATTCCCCTGGAACCCCCACTCATCTCTGCCCGAGTTGCTGGCCAGAGGGAAGATTCCTGCCAGCAGGCTCCCCCACCAAAAATCCCCATTGGACCCAGCAATCTACAAGACCCATGCCCTACCCCAATACCCATCACCCTGTGACACCAGTGGCTTCCTGAGATACAGAATCTGCTAGCTACTATCAGACCAAGAGAGACTTCCTGAGACACAGAACCCACCAGCTCTGACTGGACCAAGAGCCCTGATAAGACCAAGAGTGGCTCCCTGAGCCACAGAATCAGCTACCTTGTATTGGACCAAGAGCAGCTCCCTGAGATATAGAATCTGCCAGCTCCAATTAGACCAAAAGCTAAGACTGGACCCAGAGGGGCCCCCTCAGACACAGACACAGCTCACTCTTGCACCTATTGGAGGAAGAGATGGGTAGACTCCAGTGTAAAAACACATACAAAACCATAAAGAGCAATATGCCATCACCACAACCTAGCCATTCTACAACTGATGTGAACATAACACTGTAGAAGAAGCAGAAGAAAGCAACCTTAAAATAACTTCATGAAGATGCTAGAGGCCTTTAAAGAGGAAATGAAAAATTCCCTTAAATAAATTGAGGAAAAGACAAACAAAAAATTGGAAGAAATCAATAAATCCCTTAAAGAAAGCAAAGAAAACCATGAAAAAGCAATTAAAAATGTGAAGGAAACAGTTCAAGTCCTGAAAAGTAAAATAGAAACAATGAAGAAGACACAAACACAGGGAATGCTGGAAATAGAAAATCTGAGTAAATGAACAGGAAACACAGATGCAAGCATAAAAAACAGAATACAAGAGATGGAAGAGAGAATCTCTGGTGTAAAGGATACAATAGAGAAAATAGATTTGTCAGTCAAAGAAAACACCAAAGCCAAAAAGTCATAACACAAAACATCCAGGAAATCTGGAATACCATGAAAAGGCCAAACCTAAGAATAATCGGGATAAAAGCAGGAGAAAGAATACCAACTCAAAGGTACAGAAAATATATTCAACAAAATCGTGGAAGAAAACTTACCCAACTTAAAGAAGTAAATACCTATGAAGATACAAGAAGCTTATAGAACACCAAAAAGACTAGATGCCCCAAAAAAGTCCCCTCAACACACAATAATTAAACCACTAAACATACAGAATAAAGAAAGAATATTATTAAGAGCAGCAAAGGAAAAAGTCCAAGTGAATTATAAAGGCAGACCCATCAGAAAACACCCGACTTCACAATGGAAACTTTGAAAGTCAGAAGGTCCTGGACAGATGTAATGCAGACACTAAGAGACCATGGATGCCAGTCTAGACTATTATACCCAGCAAAAACTTTCAATCACCATAGATGAAGTGAACAAGATATTCCAAGACAAAATCAGCTTTAAACAATACCTATCCACAAACCTAGCCCTACAGAAAGCACTAGAAGGAAAATTCCAACCTAAAGAATTCAGATATACCCAAAAAAATAGGCAATAGATAACCTCACAGCAGTAAATCCCAAAGAAGAGAAATACACACACACTACCACCAAAAGATAACAGTGATTAACAATCATTGATCATTAAAATCCCTTAATATCAATGGACTTAATTCACCTATAAAAAGACACAGGCTAAAAGAATGGATATGAAATCAAAACACATCCTTCTGCTGCATACAGGAAACACACTTCAACTTCAAAGGTAGACACTCCCTCAGAGTAAAAGGCTGGGAAAGGCTTTCCAATCAAATGGACTTAAGAAGCAAGCTGGTGTGTAGCTATTCTAATATCTAACAAAATAGACTTCAAACTAAAATCAATCAAAAGAGATCAAGAAGGACATTACATACTCATCACAGGAAAGATCCACCAAGATAAAGTTTTAATTCTGAACATTTATGCCCCAAATATAAGGGCACCCACATATGTAAAAGACACATTACTAAAGCTTAAATTGCACATCAAACCCCACACATTAAGAGTGCGAGACTTCAACACCCCACTTTCACCACTGAACAGATCTGCCAGATAAAAACCTAACAGAGAAATAAGGGACCTAACAGATGTTATGACTCAAATGAACTTAATCTATATCTGTAGATCGTTCTACTCCAAGGAAAAATAATATACCTTGTTCTCAGCACCCCTTGGAACCTTCTCTAAAATCGACCACATACTCGGTCACAAAGCAAATCTCAACAGATACAAAAAAAATTGGAATAACCACCTGTGTTCTATTGCACCACCATAGCTTAAAGTTAGATTTCAACAACAACAAAAATTACAGAAAGTCTACAATCTTATGGAAACCAAATAATGCTCAACTGAATCACCAATGGGTCAAGGAAAAAAACAAAGAAAGAAATTAAAGAATTCATTCAATAAAAATGAGTGTACAACATACCGAAACTTACGGGACACTATGAAAGCAGTGCTAAGAGTAAAATTCACAGCACTAAATGCCCACATAAAGAAGTTGGAGAAAGCTCATACTAGTGACTTAACAGAACAACTAAAAGCTCTAGGTCAAAAAGAAGCAAACTCACCCAGAAAGAATAGATGCCAGGAAATAATCAAATTGAGAGCTGAAACCAATAAAATAGAAACAAAGAGAACAATACAAAGAACTAGTGAAACAAAGAATTGGTTCTTTGAGAAAATCAACAAGATAGACAAGCCCTTATCCAAATTAACCAAAAGTCAGAGAGAGAGAGAGAGCATCCAAATTAACAAAATCAGAAATGAAAGGGGAAACATAACAACAGACAACGAGGAAATCCAGAGAATAATCAGGTCATACTTCAAAGACCTGTAGTCCACAAAATTGGAAAATCTAAAATAAATGGACAATTTTCTGAATAGGCACTACATACCAAAGTTAATTCAAGACCAGACAATCAAAGTAAATTGACAATAACATCTAAGTAAATAGAAACAGTCATTAAAAGTCTCCCTACCAAAAAATCCAGGATCAGATGGTTACAATGCAGAATTCTACAAGATTTTCAGAGAAGAGTTAATACCTATACTCTTCAAATTGTTCCACACAATAGAAACAGAAGGAACATTACCAAACTCCTTTTATGTGGCTACAGTTAATCTGATCCCAAGCCACACAAAGATGCAACAAAGAAAGAGAATTACAGACCAATCTCCTTCATGAACATTGATGCAAAAATACACAATAAAATATTGGCAAAGCAACTCCAAGAGCACATCCACCAAAATTATCCACCATGTTTAAGGAGGCTTTATCCCAGAGATGCAAGGATTGTTCAACATATGAAAATCTGAAAGAAAAAAAAAACCACATGATCATTTCATTAGATGCTGAAAAGGCCTTTAACAAAATCCATCACCCCTTCATGATAAAGGTCTTGAAGAGGTCAGGAATACAAGGAACATACCTAACCATAATAAAGGCAATTTACAGCAAGCTAACAGCCAACATCAAATTAAATGGAGAGAAACTCAAAGCGAATCCACTAAAATCAGGAACAAGACAAGGCTGTCTGTTCTCCCCATATTTATTCAATACAGTACTTAAAAGTTCTAGCTAGAGCAGTAAGACAACAACAACAACAAAAAGATCAAAGGGATACAAATTCGAAAGGAAGAAGACAAATTTTCACTATTTGCAGATGTTATGATAGGATAAATAAGTGACCCCAAAAATTCTACTAGGGAACTTGTACAACTGATAAACACCTTCAGTAATGTGGCAGGACACAAAATTACCTCAAAAAATCAGTAGCCCTCCTATATTACAAATTATAAACAGGCTGAGAAAGAAATCAGAGAAAGATCACTCTTTACAACAGCCACAAATAATATAAAATGCCTTGGGTATTTTATAATTTAATCTAACTAAGCAAGTGAAAGACCTGTATTCAAGGAACTTTATGTCTCTGAAGAAAGAAATTGAAGAAGATATCAGAAAATGGAAACATCTCTCATGCTCATGAATAGGTAGGATTAACATAGTAAAAATGGCAATCTTATCAAAAGCAATCTACAGATTCAATGCAATCCCCATCAAAATCCCAACACAATTCTTAACAGATCTGGAAAGAACAATACTCAAATTCATTTGTAGAAACCCAGGATAGCTAAAAGAATCCTGTACAACAAAGTCACCTCTGGAGGCATCATCATCCCTGACACTAAGCTCTACTATAGAGCTATAGTAATAAAAAACAGCTTGTTATTGGCATAAAAACTGACATGTGGACCAATGGAATCAAATTGAAGACACTGACATTAACCCACACACCTCTGAACACCTGATTTTGACAAAGAAGCCAAAACCATACAATGGAAAAAAGAAAGCATCTATAACAAATGGTGCTGGCATAACTGGACTTCAGCATGTAGAAGATTGCAAATAGACTCATATCTATTGCCATGCACAAAACTCAAGTCCAAGTGGAAGAAAGACCTCAATATAAAACCAGTTGCACTGAATCTGATGGAAGAGAAAGTAGGAAGTAGTCTTGAATGCATTGGCACAGGAGACCACTTCCTAAATATAACACCAGTATCACAGACATGGAGAGCAACAATTAATAAATGGGACCTCCTGAAACTGAGAAGCTTCTGCAAGGCAAAGGACACAGTATATAAGATAAAATGACAGCCTACAGAATGGGAAAAGATTTTCACCAACTCCACATCTGACAGAGGACTGATCTCCAAAATGTATAAAGAACTCAAGAAACTAGACATCAAAATAATGAAAAATCCAATTTAAAAAATGGGCTATAGAGCTAAACAGAGAATCTCAAAAGAAGAATTTCAAATGGCTGAAAGACATTTAAGGAATTGCTCAGCATCTTTAGTCATCAGCGAGATGAAAATCAAAACAACCCTGAGATATCATCTTACACCTGTCAGAATGGTTAAGATCAAAAGCACTGAAGACAGCTGATGTTGGAGAGGATGTGGAGCAATGGGAACACTCCTCCACTGTTGGTGGGAGTGCAAACTGGTACAGCCACTCTGGAAATCAGTGTGGTGGTTTTTCAGAAAATTGGGAATCAATCTTCCTCAAGACCTAATGATACAACTCTTGGGCATATACCCAAAAAGTGCTCTATCATACGACAGGGACACATGGTCAACTATGTTCATAGTAGCATTATTTTTAATAGCCAGAACCTAGAAACAACCTAGATGCCCCTCAACTGAAGAATGAATTAAGCAAATGTGGTACATATACACAACAGAGTACTACTCAGCAAAGGAAAAACAATGGCATCATGAAATCGCAGGCAAATGGATGAAACTAGAAATTAGCATCCTGAGTGAGGTAACCCTGACTCAGAAAGACAAATATGGTATGTACCCACTCATAAGTGGATACTAGATGTAAAGCAAAGGATAACCAGACAACAACCCACAACTAGAGAGAAGCTAGCTAACAAGGAAGACCCAAAAAGGAATGTATGAATCACCCTGGGAAGGGGAAATAGATCAGATCTCCATGAGTAAACTGGGGATGAGGGTAGGGGATAGGAGATGAGACATAAGGGAATGGGATGGTCGAGCTGGAACAGGGATGGAGTGTGAAAGCAATGAAAGAGATACCATGATAGAGAGAAATATCATGGGGATAGAGAGAAACCAAGGGCTAGGGAAGTTGCCAGGAATCCCCAAAGATGACTCCAGCTTGGACTACTAGAAATAGTGGAGAGCATGCCAGAACTGAACTGTCTTACCCTAGTGATTGTTGAATACCCTAATTGTCATCACAGAGCTTTACTCCAATGACTGATGGAAGCAGATGCAGATGTCCACAGCCAAACACCAGGCAGAGCTCCAAGAGTCCAGTCAAAGAGAGAGAGGAGGGTTTATATGAGCAAGTGCTTCATGATCATGATGGGGAATCCTGCAGTGACAACCAAACCAAACTAGTAGGAACTCATGAAAGTTGGATCAGTGGCTGTGGAGCCTGCATGGGACTGGACTAGGCCTTCTGCATGGTGAGACAGTTGTGTAGTTTGGAGGGCCCCCAGATGGTAGAAACAGAATCCATCCCTGGTGCATGAGAGCACTTTGTGGAGTCCACTACCTATGATGGGACACCAGGGTTGCAGCATTGAGGTAGGGGGAAGGGCTTGGACTTGCCTCTCCTGGATTTGCCTCCACATGGGAGGCCTTGCCTTCTTGTGAGGGGGGTTGGGGGGTGGGTTGGGAGGAAGGCTGGGGGTGGTGGGGTGGGTGGGAGGCTGGGGGGGGTGGGAGAAGGGAAGAGGGGATCTTTGGTTGGTATGTAAAATGAATGAAAAAAAATTTCTTAATAAAAAAAATTTAAAAATATATATAGGATATGAAAAAAAACAAATAAAATAAATAAATAAATAAACATAAAAAACATTAAGGGAAGAGCTGTATGAAGCACTAAAAGGTAAGTTAAATTACTTATATGTCTTTTGTGATGGTTCTATGAGGTACATTCATGTATATTTCTTATATGTACATATTGTATATTTTATTTAACTTATCTATTTCTATGTCCTAGATATGGGTATACTCTTGATAGAAATACCCACTCAAAAGCAATTGGGTTTCTTGAAAAATGAAAATTTAAGCCAGTTATAAGGGCTGAGTATTTCAAGTTTCTCTTTTACTTTGTGCCAGGCAGAATTACTTCACTGAAAGTAAATATTTCAAACAAAAGTTCTAAGTTATTTCTTTTTCTGAAAATTTATGCAAACAGAAGAGCAGCTGGTGATCAGTCCAAGAAGATGAACCCTGATAACATTATTTAGTTACAATTCCTACTTTTGTTTTATTTTTCAGTTACTTCCCTGTAGCCAACATGGACAAATACTCTTTTACTTGTAATTAGAAGAAAAAAATAGAAAAAAAAAAAAAAAAAAAAGATGTTACTTATCAACCATAGCATCAGTTCAGCTAAATACATGGTGACCTTTGGAAATTATTTTCTATGAGGGTAAGTTTTTTTTTTTTATCGCTGTTTGTTTGTTTTAACACTTTAAGTTTTTTTAAATAAATATTTTTATTTTATAATTAATTTAATTGTACATGTCAGCCACGGTTCCCCTGTCCTCCCTCCTCCCACCCCCCAGCCTTCCCCCCC
>CABHPP010143320.1:0-35019 GCA_902168425.1 Peromyscus attwateri
CAGCATGCAGGCAGATGTGGTGCTGGAGCTGAGAGTCCTACATCTTGACTCAGAGGCAACAGGAAGTTAACTAACTGTCACACTGAGGGAAGCTTGAGCAAAAAAAAACCCTCAAAGCCCAACCCCCCAGTGACACACTTTCTCCAACAAGGCCACACTTCCTAATAGTGCCACTCCCTTTGGGGGGCATTTTCTTTCAAACCACCACACGTATATACATGCACGCATGCATGAACATCCTACCTCACAATCCAGAGAATCCTATCTTATCAGTGTTGCCTCCCAAACCATGGTTTCATTCCCCAGTCCACATTCACACATGAGTCTTTGATGCTTAGAGGGATCTACACTTAGCAACATACTTCCCTTCCAAATCAGAGCCTGCATGGCCATTGAGGTCCATCCTCAATCCTTTCATTCTGCTCAGAACTATGCATTTTGGGGTGATGATTTTATCTAGCCAAGAAAACTATAAGATTAATAGCAAACAGACATGAATTGGGGTTGTTACCCCCTAATATTTGGTGGCTTAAACAGCCACTACCTTAAACGACACAAGTCTGTAGGTCAGGATCGTGCCTCTTCTAATTTGGCAAGGTTTGGTAGATATCCGCTATCTTCATAACAGTCTGTTGCAGGTTCCATAGTCTTGGCTGGCTCTCTCAAATCTCTGTGGCCTTGCTTGGGACAATAGCTGATCGGACTCTGATTTGTGCAGGCTCTCAACCTACAGCAGGACTTGAAGAGCTCATCCTGTGGTGGCTGAGCCAGCCTTGGAACACAGGCATAGATGGCCCTGCAGGGACCTGGCTCCAAGAGTCCGGGTCAAGAGATTCTTCCCATAGTTCATGACTTGATCCTCCCAAAATATACATTTTCAGAGAAGTGAAACCTTTCCTGAACACAAGAGAGTTATCCTCTTACAGAAACGTAGCTTAGACTTCCCCTGACTCTAGGGATCCTGACCAGAAGTGTGTGCTCACCTTCCCAGATAAGCCACCCACAATCCTCTGATTGTGCCCCTGCATGACCCCAGACACAGATCACTCCAGTTACCTCTGCTGAGCCTTCCCCATGCTACATTGCCCTTGACCAGCCCTCTATGTCCCAATCCAGCCTTTACACAGAGTGCAGAAACACCCTCTGTGTGGTGAGCTCCTGTGTCACCAACCATGTCCCTAGACCTCCTCTCTCTGCTGATCCAATCAGAAGCCTGGCTTCCTCCTGGACTTGGGCCTCTGAGGAAAAGCCAGAATGCTAAGGAAGGAGAAGAAGTGACATCTTCCTCTCTTCCCAGGATTCCCTCCTCCCTCATGGAGAAGATACTTCTTTCTTGCCATAGCAATATGCTTACACTGCCTTATACCCTCGAACTGCTGGCTCACACTAACCTACCAAGCATGTGTCTCTTTCACTATAGATTTTGTTTAATCTACGGAGCCTCTTCCTCTCCACTGTAAGCTTCACCAACCCTCCAGACAGCTATAGCATCAGGGAAACAGATCCTACTTCTTGGCCTTGTGGCTCGTTTCCTTCCTCACCTCCCACAGGCCAGTCTGCTCGGCTGTCTGTGCTGCAGCCACACCCAGAATTTCTCCACCTGTGGAATATGAGTATTGACTGCTCTTTTCCGATCTCAGTGCCCTGTCCTCATCACTGTATCATCAGTTGCTCCAGCAGCACCCATTTCTCTATTCGTTGAAAGCTAAAATCTATTGAAATTTTACTGTTGCTTTCAAGGTCTTTAAGTCCATCGCCTCACCCACTCCTCACCTCACTCACCCCTCCACCCATTGTCCTTCCGTGCTTTATCTGGACAATGTCAGACACTGTGTTATCCTAAACATCTTAGTGCCTCCCACGTCTACTAACCTGGAGAAGAAAAGTCAGAGACCCTCAAATAATATTTTTTCTTTTTCTTTTTCTTTCTTTCTTTCTTTTTTTTTTTTTTTGTTTTGTTTTGTTTTTCTACACAGGATTTCTCTGTAGCCTTGGCTGTCCTGGAACTCACTCTGTAGACCAGGCTGGCCTTGAGATCTGCCTGCCTCTGCCTTCCAAGTAGTAGAATTAAAAGTATGTGCCACTGCCCAGCTATAATTTTGTTTTAGAAGTTCAGGCTTCTTTTCTTGTTTAGTTTATTTTAGTTTTTTTGTGTGTGTGGGGGGGGGGGGCTTTAGTTTTTTTGTTTGTTTGTTTTCTGTTTTTGCTTTTTTGAGACAGTGTTCTCTGTGAAGACCCGGCCTTCCTGGAATTCACTCTGTAGATAAGGCTAGCCTCGAACTCAGAGAGATATAATTTTTCTTTAGACTCAACATTTCTGCTCCTTCTTGGCAATTCTATTCCCTTGTCTGATTTCCCAAAGCTTGGAAGTCTGCTTTTCCTCCCACTATTTTTTTTGCCAGCAATGTAGACCTCAGACTAAAATAGGTTGATTCCTACATCTGAGGCGATTATTCAGATGTACCCAAAATACCAAGAAAACTGCCGTGATGACCTTGAACCGGGTGGTGTAACAGCTAGAAGCTGTGTTGTTTGTTTGTCAGAAAAGGTCAACAACATAACAACTGACCTAAGATCCAAGTGACAGAAGCATCTATACAAAGGGCTTCAAAAGGCACATTTCACAGGGGCGCTAGCAGAGGCACTGCTGTGGATATGATTTCAGATCTGGGAGACAATGGGAAAGCTAGGATTACTACTCACGGCAGTAAGGAAAAGAATACAGTATTGTTACTGATGGTTATGATAAACGGCGCTGGTGGTGGCGCCGGTTACCGGCGGAAAAGTCACAGGCCACGGCCACGACTACCAGTTACAAAGAGCTTTATTAGAAAGAAGGAGGGGATAGGAGAGAGGAGAGCCAGGCCTGGAGAGAAAGAAAGATGGTGGGAGCAGAGCGGGAACAGAGAGGAAGCAGAGAGAGAGAACAGAGAGAGAGGGTGGGGGTCTGCGTCTGGTTTTTTAAGGCGGGTACGTAGTCGCCTAGGCCCCCTGATGACTTAAGACACAAGACCCCAAGCTGCGCATGTGCCAGAGTGAGGGCGGGATCCTAACAGTTACTACGAGCCACTGAGACTGGGAGGGAATGGCATCTCTCAGCTGGGTAAAGGAGTCTGGATTGGCTGGTTGGTTGGTTGGTTGGTTTGGTTTTTGTTGTTGTTTTTGTTTTTCAAGACAGGGTTTCTCTGTGTAGCCCTGGCTGTCCTGGAACTCCCTCTGTAGCCCAGGCTGGCCTCGAACTCAGAGACTGGCCTGCCTCTGCCTCCCAAGTGCTGGGACTAAAGGCGTGCACTACCTCCACCCAGCACTGGATTGGTATTTCACATACAAATGTAAAATACTGAAAGAAGTTTTATTTCTTTAACTGATATCTTATTACATTGTAGTGCTGAAAAGTGATAAGAGGGCCTTGTACACAAACAGCAAGGAATGCACCACCAAACGACAGCCCTGGCTCCATTTTGTTTTTCAATTTGAAGGGTGATATAACTTGGAATTTTCAAAAGAAAATCCATTTCCAAGTTCTTGCTTTCTTTTCTTTTTTCTTTATTAAAACTTTATTATAAAGAACCCACACATTAAAAAAAAAATCACACACCAAATTTCACCAGACTGAAAAGCCTATATATATATACATCCCAATGAACTTCCGGGCAGTAAAAACAGCCATTCCAGAGCGGCAGGCAGAGCTTCACACTGGATCTTGCTGCCTCTCACACGCTCAATCACTACACACCCCTTGGCTCTGGAGCCTCACTCCATGGCTTCCTTACTCTTTTGTCTGTTCCTTTGCGGTCTCTTGTGCAAGCTTCTTCCTTAATTGGCCTTGTGTTGGTGTGGGTGGGTCTTCAGTCCACTGCTGTCCTCTGTCCACTCCCTCTCCCGAAGCACTCATCCTCCCAACACACACACACAACCCCTTCCATCCTTCTTGGGTATTCTCTCTCCTGGCTCTAGACATTCTCAACACTTGACAATTTTAATCTCTCTCCTGGGCTCTAGATATGTTTGACTGCCCCAACCTGTTATAAATTGAGCTCACCAGCTCTGCCTGTGCTCTCAATACCTTCTGCCCATCTGGAAAGTTCTACCCCCTTATCTCCTGTCATTTACAAACAAAATCATCACAGTGCTTCACAACTGTGAAAGCAGGGTTACCTGTGGAGACCACCGTGGCTTGCATAGATTATGGTGGCAGAAACCAGAGACCACTGTGTCTCCATTATTGTCCCCTGAAGTCTTTCTCTTCACTGCAACTGAAGTTTTTTTTTTTTTTTCTAAAGTCTAAGGCTTCATGAATTCATCACCCTCCAAAATAAAGTGCAGTCTGTTTAACATGGTTCCCCTGGGTTTTTCTCCACCACATACACAATCCCCACAGCAGCTGTTCTCACGTTCCTCACTGTGAAACTCGGTCATTACAGGCCTTGCACTTTCTGTCCCTTCTCCTTGGGATCACTTTCCTTGCAGCTTTGCCCTGCACCCATCTAGTCTTCAACCTAAGGTCAGGGGTTGCTTGTGCCTCTTTTAATTTAATCCTTCCTGTGATCTTTCAATGGGAAGAAAGCTTTTGACCGTTTAAAAACACTTTTCAAAAAAAGTAATATTGCAGCCAGGCCTGGTGGCACTTGCCTGTAATCACAACACTCAAGAGGCTGAAGCAATAGAATCATGAGTTCAAGGCCAGCCTGGGCTGTATAGCAAGACTCCTCCAAAAACTGCAAAAACATTATTTATAATACTTATATATGTGTGTGTGTATACATATATGTGTGTATATATGTATATATATATGTGTGTGTGTATATGTGTATATATGTGCATATATATATATAGCTTTTCCATATCAGGAAGAGATAGAAATGCTAATTAATTATGCTGGTTACACCACTATATATTATATGTAGATGTGTAAATTATCACATTGTGCCTCATAAATATGTATAACTATGATATGTCAATTAAAGTTGTTTTTTTTAAATGAACTATGCACTACATATTAGAGACAAGTAGAAAGGCAGAGGAGAGCAGGCACACCATGGCAGTTAGGGAAGGCTGGGAAATCCACCATATCCAGACAAAATTAGAACTGCAAGAAATCATTGGGCAAGAAGCTTGTGAACCATCCTAGAGAGGTGGCCGGTGAAGCCTGTGAAGCCTTCAGACTAGGCAGCAGCTGACGCCTGAAAATGGAGAAGGAGACATGAAGGAAAAAAGAGTTTCAGGTGGCAATGTATCCCCGGACAGTGTCAGCCAAGCTCACGGGGAATACCACTGGAGGGATGTCTTGTTAGCAAAAACGAACCAGCTCCAGTACCCACTCTGTGCTGAGGCATTGGCTTACATCAGTCCAGGGGATGCCATGGCCTCAGCATGATGGCTGGACAGCTGGAGACCCTTCTGGAAGGTTTTACCTGGAGAAAGAGTTGAACATCACACTCCCATGGCTGAGAGTGATTTCAGGTCTTCAAGGTAAATGTTCCCCAAACAATGATCTGCTGCAAAGAGGGAAACTTAAAAGTCGAAGTCCTTGATTACTTTCCACAGTGGCTTTCAGCCTTGGGCAACTCTGCCCCCAAGGAATATTTGGCATCGTCTAAATACATTTTGAATTCTCACATCTGATGCTGAGTTTAGGAGAGGTAGGGTGGGTATGAGCTGCATCTGGTAGAAGCCAGATATGGCTAAAACACACAGGCAACATCCAACTTTCTGCCATTACAACATAATGGTATCATCCACAAAATATATATATATATATTCAAAAACATAAACTAAATTACAAGAAATCATATTTTAGAAATCTCACCATGTATTTTAAGCAAGTTTACACTTTTATGTTGGGCCACAACTATAGCTCTCCTGTGCCTACAGAGCTACATGCTGAACATGGCCACAAGAAAGCAACACAGAGCAACTGACTTAGAGTGTCAGTGATGCTCAGGTCAAGGAACCTTGCTTTTGGGAGTACCCAACCCTTGCCTGAGGATCCCAGGATAGCTACTAGGGTTCCAGAACAAAACCTTTGCACAGCACAGCATTATACAGCAAGGTCAAAAGGCTGGACACCTCTGCATGACTGAAGAAATGTCTAATACTTTTCAAAGTATATACTTACAACATCCTACATCATTGACTACAAGTTGGCAAGCAGGGTGGCACATACCAATAGTCCCAGAGATCAGGGAGCAAAGATAGGAAGAGCATAAGTTCAAGGCCAGCCTGATCTCTGAGGATAAACTGCCTACACATCTTCAGTGGGAAAGGTGAACACAGAGAAGTTGACAGCTCATATGCATACCACTCACTGCACGTGCAGCTTACAATGTAGACTCAGAATCCCACGTCAACCCTGCTCACCTTTTACGTGCATGTGTACAGCCTATGTAATGAATTACACAGACTTTGAACAGTATGAAGGCAGAAAATTGCCTACTTTTGTTTGCTGTGGGATGTTCTGTATGCTGTGAATATGTGTTGCTCTGATTGGTTGATAAATAAAACGCTGATTAGCCAGTAGCCAGGCAGGAAGGGAGGATAAACAGACAAGGAGAATTCTGGGAAGGGGAAAGCTTAGTCAGGAGACATTAGCCCACCATCTAGGGAGCAGCATGTAATGGTACACAGGTAAAGCCATGAAACACCTAGCAACATATACATTAACAGAAATGGGCTGAGTTTAAGTGTAAGAGCTAGTCAGTAGTTAGCCTGAGCTAATGGCCGAGCCATTTTAATTAATATAAGCCTCTGTGTGTTTACTTGGGTCTGAGTGGCTGCAGATGGGGTGGGACATAGGAAAACTTTCAGCAACATTTGTTAGTCTTGCTTCATCCACTAGCTGTGGGGATGTTTGCCCCACATACTGTACCAGTTGACTGCAGGATTGAGGGACAACTGTCTTTGTTGTTATAAAGGAAGAAAATGACCTAAGAGCGTACATTGCTCTCCAGCCATGCCTCTTTCTTCACCGCTACCTTTCTAATTTAAAATAGAATCATTTAAGAAGTTTAGTTGTGGTTGGGGAAAAGAAAACCTCTGTTTTCCTTCCCCTCGGTGCACAAACAGTGTCTCTTTATTTCTTCAGAGTGAAACTCTAGCCATGAAACTGTACTTTGACCAATGTGCTGACAGATCACCCTCAGGGCCAAGAGTGGAATTTCTCAGAGCAGATATGAGAATAAAAGTCTTGGATATAATTTATTTGAAAATATGAAAGTTGCTCAGAACATGAGCTCACTCTTGGCAGCCTAAAAAAAGAAACAGAATTGGCTATTGTGCTCCCAGTGTGCAAAAACATGGTCAGTCTTCTCGGAGCCCAGCTGAAGGTCACAGGAAAAAGTCAGACCCAGGGAAATTGCTAAAAGGATAGAAAGAGAAGAAAAGGAAAAACCTATCCAGGGCCCTAACCCCGGCCTGCATTGATACCCCTAGGAGCAGGAAGGAAGACTATACTGTGACATAGTAATGTCACGGCAGTTAATAGTCATGGAGAAAGGGGGAGTGGATCACTTTGAGGGGGTGCCATATGCAAACTTCAAGTGCCTAGTTTACTCTTGTTCCATGTGACTGCAAGTAATTACTAAGTGAAATCAAAGTTTTATTAAAGTGTCAAAAAGAATGAATAAGGAGGACTGCAGGATAAAGATGGGGTTCTTGGTTTATGACTTGCTTGAGAACTATAACATGTGATAATAAAATGACAAAGAGCCTCTTTCCTCTACAGCTAATGTAAGCTCATTCCCAGGGCAAGGGGCTAGTATTGGTTTCCAATGGGAACCGGGCTCCTACTCATGGCAGACACTCAAGGAATGGAGCTTTTAATTTGTAAGGAAAGTCGCTGACAGAGGCCATGCACTGACTCTGAAGGCTGAGAACGAACCAAGGCTTTAAAAAAAAAAAAAAAAAGTACCTCTGCCATTTAAATCTTTCTAAGACTCCTTGAAAAGATAGTTCCCAAGTTCAAAGGCAAAAGGGACCAATTTGGAAATCAGGAAGTTTGGAAACCACAGTACTATTGATGCCATGACCTCAGAAAGTGAACCCTACACCATTGACCCTCTGGTTGTTCCCATACACCTGCCTCTCTTGATTCACCTATCCAGGAACAAACACAACACAGATTAAATATGTTGGGCTCTTTGATAAGGCAAGAAGCACCAAAAGAAAGACTCTCAGGGTGATTTCCTCTGCTATGGAGGACTGTAGGGGTAAAACCTTCAAATTCCTTGGTTGTGTGTCTACTCACGTTCAGGACCCAAGGCATCTTATTTTGATTCTTCCCTTTGGCTATAAAATATAGACGCTGGAAAAATAAACATCCGCTAGCTTCAGCAACACACATGAGGAGCCTTCAGCTTGCAAAGCATCGGTCTCATGTAATAGAGCACAACGCTTACATGATGCGCTACAGCCTTGACACCCTTCACAAATCAAGTCTGATTGGATTTCTCATTGAAGCGATCTGACAGCTTGGCCAGAAAGCCTCCTGGGGCCATTCTTTTTTTTTTTTTTTTTTTAACTTTCTTTTCCTCATCCCCCCCTTACTTTGGTAATGGCTAAAAAACATTCCAGAAAGTAGTCAGCTTGGAAGTGGTGGTATCCGCCCTTAGTTTTCTTGTTTATTTATTGTCATGCAATTGCTCCTTTAACTCACTCTATTGATCTTGAGTGGGAAGTGGAGGGGGCTGGACTGGGAAGGAGCATTGCTTGGAGTCAGGCATCTGTGGTTTGGCCCTGAGGGAAAGAAATAAATAGTCCCGACCAAAAGGAGGGGGGAGGAGAGCTGCGAAAAGAAAACAGAAGATTGACTGGTTTGCAGGAGATCCCAGTGGATTCCCGCTTACACCAGAGCATCATTTAAGCCTATGTTCTTCCATCTACCTTGTTTGCAGTAAATAGTTGCCCATTATATCAGGTCAGGCAAGTGCCGGGGCGTCACAGCTCGATAGTCGTGATCTGCCCGCAGAGCAGCAAGCAAAGTCCCCCGGAGAGCAAGCGTGTGTGTCAAGTTCTGGAGTGGGCAAGGTTCTAAGAGACGGCTTATCTTGCGGGCTTAAAATGCGCAGGTTTTTCCTGCTTGTTTTACACACACGCGCACACACACACACACACACACACACACACACACACTCCCCTCATCTTCTTTTCCTCATCCCACAAATGCCCCTCCCCGGTCATTTTTCCTCTTGACAATCTGCCTGAAAGAAGACGGATGCCGGAGCAGTTTTCTTGAAGTGGGCTCTAATTCCGGAAGGTGCAATCCACCCAACTGCAGCTCTGTCCATCTTTTGAAAAGGCTAAGATCCCGAGGCAGTCCCATCTATTATTTGTCTTGACACTAACAAATATTTCCAGATGGGTCGGAGGCTGTCACTTTACTATCCTCACATTCTTGGCCCTCAATAAATAAGACGCATTAAAGTTCTTAAAGGCAAACAAAGAACCGTACCCTGGGTACCATTTTTCCTGTGGTTGCCATGTTTAATTGAACATTTTATAGCCCTCTAATGTCATGTCAGGTTCTTAATGTGACGTGTGTTCCTCTCTTACATTATCAGGGGCTAAGAACACCACAGACTCTTCCTGGTTCGGCGTGTAGGAGAAATAAGATTTATCCTGTGAACGTCACTGAATCATTTATGAGCTGCCTTATCTCACCCAGGCAGTTTCGTAACTTGCTTGTAAATCGCCCTTCTGGTCTGCTGTCTGGGTCTGGTTTACTGTAAAATCCCCAAAACAGTGTGACTATTTGAAAGACTACATAGCAAGCTATATTTTGCTGCAGTGTAGGGTTACGCCGTATCTGTCCTTTATTTTTCCATGTATTAGGACCATGTATGAGGCACGGAAACAATCTGGGTGGGGGTGGTGCTTTAGGATCTGTGGTCCTGAAAGGAAGAGGTAAGTAAGAGCAGCATGTCCTGACTTCAAACATGAGGTGCAGTGTGAGGCATTTATCTTTAGAGAACTCTGCTCAGACAGGAACAGTGGAGGAATCTCTAGCTGTGCACCCTCCGACAGAAATTAGCCACAAGGAGACCTGACTAATATTGAAAAGTATAAAATGTTGGCTAGACCAACAAGGAATGAACCATATTTCAATAAGAGGAAAAATACATGAAGATCAAAGGTAAAAAGTGAGAGAGAACTGTGGGAAGCTAGGTTTTTCTTTGTTTGGTTGTGATTGTGTGTATGTGTGTGTGTGTGTGTGTGTGTGTGATGCATGCAAGCACAGCTGCTCATCTGTACATGTGTGGAGGCTATAGGTTGACAGTGGGCATTTTCCTCTGTCACTCTTCATCTGATTTTTTGAGGCAGGGTCTCTCCCTGAACCTGGAGCTCACCATTTTGTTGACAATGGCTAACTAGTGAGCCCCCAAGATCCACCTGTCTCTGGCCTCCAGTAATGGAATCACCCACAAGTGCCACCATGCCTGGCTTTTACCTGGATGCTAGGGCTCTGAACTCAAGTCCTCATGCATGTGGAGCAAATGCTTTCCACACTGAGCATCTCCCAAGTCCCTGAAGCTGTGTTTTGTTGTGTCATTTTCAATGAGGGAAGCCTTCACGAACCATGTCAATGGGCACTGAGTCCTTGAAAGAAAGACGAGCCAGTCTGTAACGTCCTCACCATATGCAGAGTTCTCCATCCACATGGGGTTCTCCCAGCTCACTGTAGACCAAATCATTGAAGAATATTTTGGGGATCTATAACAGTGTAGTTTTCACAAGCGCACAGCCATAGTGGAATAGTTTCCCGAAGTTTCTCAATGTCTCTATGTTTTCCTGGCAATATACACAACTTAATAATTGTTTCTGCTGTTTATTTCAGAGACACTGCCTACATTTATGAAAGTAATATGCAGACTATATGGGGTAGTCTTTGTTTTCAGTCAGAAGCGTATGTTTTATTTTTCGAAAAGATTTTAAAATTCAATCATAGACCAAACATTTGTAGGGATTTGTGTGTGTGTGTGTGTGTGTGTGTGTGTGTGTGTGTATTACTATACAGCAGGCTCTGCCATTTTTCCCTCATGCCTCAGTTTACACATCTGTGACATGAAGATAATGCTATATCATCTATATCTGCTCAAAAGATGAAATAGGAAGTGTCCAGTCCAGTTCCTAGAACATTTATAAATGATAATCACTATTTTTATTGTTTAATGATTATCAAATACATATCAATTTGACTTGCAAAACTCAAAAAAAAAAAAACAGTTGTGCTGGAAGTTTTGTGGCTATTCCAGGACATTTGCTTTCATCTTCATCATAGCTAATGAAAACAGGAGGGCATGCGTGGGGCAGCTGGTCACATTCTTTCAACAAGGATTATTATGTGCTTGCCATGTACTCATGTGATGAAAAACGAAGATAAACAACCAACACTCCAGTTAGATAGTCACGGAGGCTTGCCTAGCAACTGACAAACCTTAGTCCTTGAGTTAATACAAACTATCTTAGATTTCCAAGGCAGGATCGTGTGGGAAGTTGCTGGACTCAGTTCACCTATGAGCCATACTTCCTGGAAAAATAAAATAGGATTCAAGCTTTACGGTTCAAGCGTTCACTTTATTCCTATAGGTTTCTTGAAATTTGCACCAATACCAGCTTCACGTAGAACTGGTACAGTAGCTTTTCTTAATCAGTTCATCATAAAAAAAAAAAAAGGCTGTCTGATCCATCCTTATCTCTCTATCTCTTCCAGAGATTGTAGAACCTCTGTCATTAAAATATTTTTCACAGATGAGCAACTCATATCAAGTCTATTATAAATTTTCCCTTTTCCCCAAGATGCAAATGCAAGACACATCAAAGAAATTCAATTATAAAAACCTATTTTCATTCAGTACACAGCATGAAAATTTATTATAGGTTGCTGTGTGCCATGTTTCATGAGGGCATAAATGAATTCTGTTTCAATCAAAGTATCAACTCTGTCCTAATAGGTTTTGACTGGACAGACACAAACATCTTGACTTACGTTCTAAGAACACACAACTCTACAAACGTGCCTAAGGAACCAAGCTCTTGCCAGGCATTGTAACTCATGTCAGTGATCTCGGCACTGGGGTGAGAGGTGGGAGTTCAAGGTCAGTCTGAGTTACAGAGTGAGGCCCGACTTCAAGAGAGGAAAAGAAAGAGAAATGAAGATCCTGTAAAATGATTTCAGATACCTACACCCATTTAGAGATCTCGTTCTAAAACATTTGCACAAATAGATGTGTATGAGGTAGGAAAATGGAGACTTTAACAGGAGACATTAAAGTCTCCCGCTTTATCGAGTATTGTCTAAGAAGAAAGCAGCAGAAAATGTTTGTCAACAATCTGCTAGGCACCCATTTGCTTCCCAAGAATCCCTGTGATTTCTCTGCTTCTACCTTGTTCACATCTATCATAGTTTACTAATGCATTTCTAAGAGTGTTGTCTAAAATTGTTACGTTTAAAATATCAAACCAAACTGTACTTATTCCTGTTTGAGATCTTCTTTTTCTAAAATATTTCTTGGTGCTTAGCATGTCGACTCGTGACCGCAGAGACATTTGCAACAACCACAGTACAATGTATGTCTGCTAAATTTTCATAGTAGTTCAACAGTTTTAAATCTGTACTGTTTTTCTTACTTCATACCTATCTCTATACCATTACCTATCTCTACTCTCAGTGAGACATGAAGCTGTGCGATCAATGTGCCCAAAGTTTCAGACCCCAGAAAGAGGCACCACTGAAAGTCATAAAGAAGTAGAATAATAATATTTCCACCCCATTCTTCATATTTATAGTAGAAAATACATAAATAGTAAAAACTAAAACTTAGAGAGGAGTCAATAATGCTCGTCAATGCTTGACTGTTTTGCAGTCTATACCCCCGTGGGAAATGTTTTAGCCTTTCGGTCTAAAATAGACATTATTTTCAGTACATCATTTAAGAAAACACCCATATGGAAAGAAAAGGTGAAGGTCAAAGTTCTAAGAAAGATCTTGAAGACTCCTGATGGCGCTCCATTATTGCATCTGAAGTTATTTCCCCGTCAGTGAATACAGAATGCCATTAGGAGAAAAATTATTGGTGCTAAACTTCAGCAAAGAGCATCAGGCTGGTGTGATTCCTCGAAGGCGAGTCGAGACGTTCCATGAGCTTCTTTTATTGATTGTTGTTCCCGTGTGCCCCTCTGGGAGCAGAACAGCAAAGAAATGTTTTGATGGGAGAAAGAGTGACCTTTTCCTTGGAAGTGTTTTAAAGCTGTGATATGCTGAAATAACTAACTGAAAGGATAACAAAGGGGATGGAGGAGGAGCTTATTATATTGTAACCCATGGGGAAATGGACATTTTTATACTTTTCTATGAAATCGGTGGTCTGGTAAAATTCTTGAAGCTGGAGCTGAAATGCTGTGTGTGCTCTTGATTGCAATAAAGTGGACATTCTTGTACAACTAATAAAGGGGTGCATGCCAGCTCGGAAGAGCCTATGTATGTGCCTGTCGATGTGCAGAAGAGGAGGGCACGGGCAAACTGTGAGAAGAGCTGTCATCTGTTCATGCCGCCCCATGCACGTGAGTGTGTGTGTCTCCACCTTTCACAGTGGCATGCTCACAGATCACTGCACTCTTGAATTGCAGCTGAGGAATCTAAAGGCTAGACTACTTAAGCAACTTGTCTAATTTGGTGCCATAAGCAGGGTTTCCCACATGAGAATTATGTTACTTTTCTCTTCTAGGCTTAATCAGAAATCAAAGCCATTTCTCCGTGTTTATGGATTTGTAGTCTATTTTCAGAGGAAAATTGTCTAATGTGTATATACCTAATATGAATAACCAGCATTCTGAAGGCAAAGGGGTCTTGGGTTCAAGACCACCCCAAGCTACATAGTAAGACTATCTTTAAAAAATAAAAAATAAAAATAAAACAAATTAAAAAATAAAACAAAATAAAACATTAAAAAATATTTTTACCATTTGCCCAAAACAAAAGTTATTGTGGATTTCAAATATTCTTGTTATAATTTTTCTGCTTGAGTTCAGCATTTTGATCCAAACCTAGTGTTCTTGTTGTAGTTGTTCTCTTTTGTCCTGTTGGTTGTTTATGTGGACTATTTCATTTTTGTTTTGGTCACAGTCTCAACTAGGCATCCTAGATTGGTTCGGAACTTCAAATCCTTCTGCCTCAACTTCCAGAGCACTGGGATTACAGGCATGTGTCACCATACCTGGCAAGCCTGATATGATTTCTCTTGATATTAATTAGCAGCTAACTCTATTTCCCAACAGTTTCTCTCAGCAGATTTCCATATGTAGATTTAACTAGATAGGGGCAGGGGCGTGGGGGAGACACAAGAACATGACCAATACACGAAGAGGGAAAACATTTTTCAGTTGCAGAAATTGAATTCAGGACGTTTTGCATGCTAGGCAAGCACACTACAACTGGCTTCACCTTTAGCACCCATTTCTTTAATTAAGAGTCTACATGAGCCTGCTCTCTTCTTAAGCAAGCCACTGACGGTGATTCTTGAGTATCAGCCATCAGCATTAATCCATAGAGAGAGCATACAATGATGGGCATGCTGTGTCACAATTAAAAAAAACATATCTAAAATTACCATTATCCTTGAAAATAGACTTACAAACCCATAAACACTGAGAAGTAGCCTTGATGGCCATTTAAATGAGTTAGAAAATACCAACTTACAATTCTCACTATTGGAAACAAAACAAACAAAAGAAAAAAAATAAAAGAAAGAACATCTAGGTTTGGATCAAAATGCTGAGCTCAAGCAGAAAAATGATAACAGATATCTTAAACCCACATCTGTTTGTTTCTGTCATTATAAATGGCCTAATGGAGCTGGGTGTAGTGGCACACACCTTTAATCCCAACACCTGGGGGACAGAAAAAGATGGATCTCTGAGTCTGAGGCCAGCCTGCTCTATAGAAAGAGTTCCAAGACAGCTGGAGCTACACAAAGAATCCCTGCCTAGAGAAAGAAAAAAAAAAAACCACATCTAATGGAAAACCTCTTTGGGCGTGGGGGGTGTCTTACTATGTAGCTGAGGGTGGTCCTGAACTCAAGATCCCCTTGCCTCCACCACCGCCTCCAGAATGATTCATATTAGGTATACTTAACATTTGACAATTTTCTCATAAGATAGCTCCTCTAAAAATAAACTTACAAACCCATAAACACTGAGAAATGGCTCTGGTAGCTGATCAAACCTACAAAGATGAGTTGAAAAGAAAGTGCCTGAAAGGGAGCAAATAATTGTTCCTCAGAGTTCTTCAAACGTAAGTCTGGTCACTGGGCCAAATATTAGAATGTCACAGGGTGAAGAGCATGGGCTCTGGGATTGATCTCTCTGTGATCTCGTGCTGGCTCCACAGGTTCTAATCTTCATGGCCTTGGGAAAGGGTTTTACCTTTCTGTGTCCCAGTGTTCTTATCTGTAAAGATAATGCTTCCTACTTTATGTAGTCCTTATGGGAATGTGTCAATAAATCTTTATCCCTTCTAGTAGCGCTGGATAAAAGGTAAGGGCTGTGTACATGTTTACTATGAAAACGGCATGCAAGTGGGACCATATTTAGAGAATGAGACCTACAGAATAGGTGGGTGGCTGTTGTTTGGTATTTGAGGTTTTAGTGAAACAGCAAATGCAGAGATGCCTGGGCACAGAGCTTCTGTTATCCTGCAGTCTGATGAAGACGAACAGAGCCAATGATTTCCTTTCAGTATAAAATGAAGCTTACCTGAAGTGTTTTTGCTTTTACAGTCCCTGACACACCTGTGTCTCCCTCTCTTCCTTATTTTAAGAGAACAGTGCTTTCTAAAGTCACATCATATCAAATAGTTAAGTCACCTATCCGACCACTATTTGTTGAGTACTTCCTATGTGAAAATCATGTTTTAGAATCCAAAAGGCAATGTTTGCTAAGACAATAAAACCCTTGTTCTCCTGAACTTAATTCTGAGTCTCTCTGTGTGGTGGGGGAACATGTAAATAAATAAACAGGATAATCACATATTGAGACAAGTTCCAGGGCACAAATGACAGTGTCCTGCAAGGGACAACGGGTGGGGTCAAGGAAACACCAGTCTTCTGTGACAGCTGGATGTTTAAGGCGACAGTAGTAGTTATGGGCACAGACTTACTCTTGGAGGATATTTTAGGTGTATTTCATTAATGCTGGCACTTTAGATAATCTTTGTATAAGACAAGTGTGCTGGCTAGTTTTATTTCAACTTAACACAAGCTAGAGTCATTCAGGAAGAGGGAATCTTAATTGAGAAAATGCTCTGACCAGATTGGCCTGTAGGCAAGTACATGGGTCATTTTCTTGACTGGTAGTTGGTGTGGGATGATCCAGCCTACTGTGGGTGGTGCAACCCCTGGGCTGGTGGTCCTGGGTGCTATAAGAAATCGGGCTAAGCAAGCTGTGGGGAGCAAGCCAGTAAACAGCACCCCTCCGTGGCCTCTGCATCAGCTCCTGCTTCCAGGTTCCTGCTCTGCTTGAGTTTCTGCCCTGATTTCCCTTCATGATGGGTTATGATGTAGGACTATGAACTGAAATAAATCTTCTCCTCCCCAAGTTGCTTTTGGTCATGGTGTTGTTCTTCGTAGCAATGAAACTCCTAACTAAGCCAACAAGCTAATAGAGTCTCCACCTATCTTATTTTCTCATTTCATTATAACCAAATTTTACAACCCCGAATACATATTCCTTGACTTATAAATGAACAACAGCAATCAGAAAATTAGGGGGGAAAGGTCTAACCTATCTGACATTATTGTCGTTCTGTTACGTGACACTGGACACTGTCCTATAAAACAATGAATACTGTACTTTGCAGGTCTTGCTGACTGATTTACTCTGTAGCTTTAGTTGAATCTGTGTGTATATTTGGCAAGGTATTTGTTTTACTAAGCATTGTTGGCATCTCGGTTTTGGCACTTCAAAATACAAGCCATGGACCTTTACAGTGTTTCAAGGCTTGCCTTCCTACAGACTATGTGGCTGCCAGGGAAATCCAGACCCCAAAACCTCCTTCCAAGCAAAGCAGCATCCAGAAGGTGGGTGCTGGCTTCCCATGCTTTAGAAAATAGCCAGCAAGACCTTGAGGGCAGGGCAAAACTGCATTGCCTTATGTATACAAGTGCACATCTCCAGATGTCTGCAAAAGAGAAACTTCTAAAGACAATTCTGCCATTTTAATAAACGATTATAACAATGAAAAAGAATCTTGTCTGTGGGCAATCTTATCCTCTCTGGCAGCTAGATTTATTACATTAATATGTGTTGAAACTTCTACAAATAATGATCTTCTGTCATCTGGAGAAACCTTGATTTTATCATGGTGCCACTGTAGGGCCAAATATATTATTATGCTAGAAAAAGTGAGGCTCTCTTTTGAATAGGAACCAGTGTATAGATGAGACCTTAGCCAGGCTGTGGGACTGATGGGCATTATCTATTTACTTCTGGTTTTTGGTTTTGTTTGTTTGTTTGTTTGTTTGTTTTTGAGACAGGGTTTCTCTGTGTAGCTTTGCACCTTTCCTGGAACTTGCTTTGTAGACCAGGCTGGCCTCAAACTCACAGAGATCCGCCTGCCTCTGCCTCCCGAGTGCTGGGATTAAAGGCATGCACCACCACCGCCCGGCATTGGTTTTGGTTTTCCGGTGATGTGAGGTTAGCCTCCTCAAAGAATGGAAAGGCTCCCTTAACTCTGTGCTAGGAATCGAACCCAGGGCTCTGTGTATGGTAAGCAGGCACTTTGCCACTGAGCTCCTTGAGCTCCTTTTGAACTCCTTCAGCCTCAAAAATGACTGGATTTTGGACTTTTGAGCAGTGTTGAAACATGAAAGATTACGGGATCTTTTTAAAATGAACTATATGTATCTTTATTAAAGTATGTTCTCCATATTCATTGCAATAGCCAAGAAATAGAAGGAACAAGAGTGTACATCAACTGATGGATGGATTTTAAAATGTGGCACACACATCCGCTGGAATACTGTTAAGCCATAAAGAGACTGAATCCTGTCATTTTCACCAAAACACTGAAGTTGAAAATCGTTGTATTAGGCAAAAGAAGCTAGGCACAGAAACCAAGTACCACACTCTAAGTTATCCATGTCCCAAGTCAAAATCCCATGAGAAACTGGACAACATTTTTAAAAGAACACCAACAGATTTTACACATTAAATCTTTGAACTTAACTAAAACATTTTTTAAATAAATTCAGAGTTCCAAGTTTAGAATATTAAAAATATTAGGGGAAAAAAAAGGCTAAAAAACAATTAGTAAGAGATTTGTCTTGAGATGTTTGAAAAAGAAGAAACTATAAGTCCAAAAACACACAGAAAGAAATAATAAAGACACAATGAATAAAGAAAAAATGTATTTTGGGAGACTATAAAAATAAACCAGTTCCTTGAAAAGATGAATAAAAACTTAAAATCCTGTCAAAGTCAAGAAAAAAATGAGAAAAATAGTAAGTTACCAATATTAGATTACTATTAAGTATGACATGAAATCAATACTATTTCAGAACCTGTGGAATATATAGATATAGATATAGATATAGATATATAGATATGTGTGTGTATATATTTACAAATTATAGGCAAATCCCCTTGTCTCCTTGATATGAATAATACAAATACCACTTTATCTATCTTTTATCACCCTCTCCCAAACAACTTCAGTTTAACTGAGGAAACGAACAAGAAACTAAACTGAGATATTTTCTACAAAAATGCCTGCCCAGTACTCTAGAACACCTAAGGTCTAGAGAGTGCTTGTTACACAGTCATGAGGACCAGAATTCAAAGCCCAGCACCCACGGAGCAAACCAGGTATCCAGGACACACCTGGTTGTCCCAGCTATAGACGGGTGCAGGGGGCCTTGCTGGTTTTAAGCCTAGCTAAGAAAGCATGAGCCCCAAGTTTAGGGAGAGACCCTGCCTCAAAGGAACACATGGGGATTAATAGAGAATGCCTCACCCTGACTTCTTCTGAACTCTGTGTGTGTGCAAAGGCACATGTACCTGCATATGTATGTGCAAGCACTCACACAAATGCATACACACACACATACACACATACACACACACACACACACACACACACAAGTAAATAAATACATAAATAGATCTTTTTTTATTTTTTTTTATTTTTTTATTTTTTAGGTTTTTCGAGACAGAGTTTCTCTGTATAACAGCTCTGGCTGTCCTGGAACTCATAAACCAGGCTAGCCTCAAACTCACAGAGATCCACCTGCCTCTGCATCCCAAGTGCTGGGATTAAAGGCGTGTGCCACCATGCCCGGCACATAAATAAATCTTAGAAATTTCCAAGGTAGTTGAAAGCAAGAGAAATATAAGAACGTGTAGATATGACAACTAGAGGTGATGTGATATTCAGAGTGAGGTCCTAGAACAGAAGGGCACGTAAGGCGTGGAGTAAACAGTAATGTACTACATACTTAACAAGTCAATCAAGAAGGAAGCTCTTGTGTTAAAGCTTCTCACAACAACCAAAAGAGGCAAAGAAGAAACACTTAGATTGATGACCATGTCTATGTTCTCACTTATGGTTCAGTTCAGGGGCTTTAAGCTACCCTAGCCTCACCCCCCTGCACCTCTTACTTACACTTACTGTGAAAGAAATGAAAATCCCCCAGCTGAGAGCATGTCTGTGTATCTCTGACATTCTAACAGACTTCCTAGTTTCCCAGATTCCTAGAGAAGAGCAGGCCCATTCTCACTTCTCCAAGGAAGCTTACAGGTTCAAGTTTCTAGACCCTAAGACACAAGAGAGCTACTCACATGATGGGTTAATAACCTTAACTACTGTGTACTACTCACCAACCATGTGGCATGAAGCCTCCCTCTTCCTCTTAGACCTATAAGAAGGGATGCCTCTCCCCATATACACTGCCACTCTTTGATGGCCTTTCATCAAAGCCACTGACATCCTCTCTATCTCCCTATCTCCCTATCTATCTATCTATCTATCTATCTATCTATCTATCTATCTATGGCATTGAAGACTTGAACTCTCCTTAGAGACCCCACTGCCTGCCTATTCATGGCATTAATAAATCTCAGCATCCCACGTGAAAGCCAAACACCAAATCTTTCCCATCACAAAGTAGATATTCGTCTTCAAATTCATCAAATTTAGATATTAACTATGAGTATCTTTTTTGACACCAATCATATCTCAATTACGAAAGAAGTATTAAAACCCAGTGCTAGTATTGAATCACTGTGACAAATGTATGAAAACAGTGTGAGTTGTTAGCCAAGGTGGGGAATGGAGAGATGGAGGATAGATTACTATGGGATCCTCTATGCTATCTTTTTAACTTTTCTGTTGATTCAAAGCTCTCCTGAACTAACAGCTCTACTTAAGAAAATATTGTCAACGGATTAGTATTATAAATTCTATATAAAATATAAATTATACTGATAAATTTAAAGGAAATAATCATTTTTAGAAAAGCTCTTCTTGTACAAAATGACATAAGAAAAAATAAGAAGTCGGATGGATGTGGGGAGTGGTGGTGAATGCTTTTAGGCAGATAGGTTTATGAGTTCAAGTCCAGCCTGGTCTACAGAGTGAGTTCCAGGACAGCCAGGGGGATATACAGAGGAACTCTGTCCTGAAAAACAAATGAAGAAAACAAATAAAACTAAACATTGAGCCCAGGGAGCTTTGCTGGTGAATGATATCAAATATTAAAGAATTAATGCCATCCTTCACACATACAAATTATTCCAGAAGAAAACAGAAAGCATACATTCTCACTTGTTTTCATCTATAAAACTTGAAAAGAACATTATAGAAAATGTAAGTATAGATCCATCTCACCAATAACACAGGCACAAAAAGTCCTAAAATGTTAACATAGGAACCCAGTGAATTATGAAAAGATTAATATGCCATGACTCAACTAAGTTGAGTGTAAGAATTGAATTAAGAACTGAAGACAGACTCTCTAACTCATCTCATTAAAGGAATGAAGAAGAAGCCAGATATGATGGAATATGCCTGTGATCCCAGAACCTGGAGACAGGCTAGTTAGAGCCCAGCCTGTGCTAGTAAGGAGACCCAGTTTCAGAAGAAACAAACAATAAACATGTTTATGGTACAAAATATAATCACCTTGATAGATTCAGAAAGCCCCTGTTTATGATCTAAATAGAATAGAAAGGGAAACCACTAACCTGACAGTGTAATCATATACATAAGAAAATAAAAACAAGCCAGGCGGTGGTGGTGCCCACCTTTAATCCCAGCACTTGGGAGGCAGAAGCAGGCAGATCTCTGTGAGTTCGAGGCCAGCCTGGGCTACAGAGTGAGATCCAAGGCAGGCACCAAAACTACACAGAGAAACCATGTCTCAAAAAAAACAGAAAAGAAAGAAGAAAAGAAAAACAGTTTGACATAACAGCACATGTCTGTAACCACAGCACTCAAAAGGATAAGGTGAGACCACAGGTTTGAGATCAGCCTGAGCTGCATATTAAGATCCTGTCTCCAAAAGCCCAAGGGCTTGGAATGTAGCTCAACTGTACAGTGTTTGCCTGCACACGGCTGTGGGTTCAAGCCCCAATACTGGACATAAATAAATAATACCCTAAAGACACAGTATTAGAATTAATAGGCAAGTTTCCAATGTCATTAGGTCCCAAGATTGATATATAAAATGCAATTTTGTATCTATTGGGCCAAGAATAAACAGTTACTTTTTTTATTTAAAGATACTACACATGATACCATTAAAATTCTTAGATATATAGTTGTAAAATTCTTACAGAAGGTATAAAATACTACTAAAAGACATTAAAGAAAAATTCCTAGAGCTATCTGAAATTGATTTTGGTATAGTATATGAAGTGAAGTTTGAATAATATTTTTCCAACTAGCAAAACAACTGTTTCAGCACAAATCGAGGGTTCTTTTGCTTATTTAAAATGTCATGTTTCAGGAGCTAGAGAGGTGACTGGCAGTTAAGGGAACTGGCTGCTCTTGTGGAGGACCCTAGGTCAACTCCCAGCATGCACAGGGCAGCTCACAAACATCTGTGACTCCAATTCCAGGGGTCCTGACACCCTCTTCTGGCTTTGGTGGGCACCAGGCACACACATGGTTCACAGACCTACATACAGACAAGCATTCATACACATAAAAGAAAAACAAATCTTAAAATAATACATTTCTCATGTAGTAAAATTTTTATTTCTTTTGAACAATCCTTTTGATCACCTTAGTCTTACACACACGCACAAAGAAAAAAAACTCTAAATAATTTTTTTAAAGTAAGTTTTCAAAGTATTTTAAGGGGCTGGAGAGATGGCTCGTTGATTAAGAATGCTTACTGCTCTTGCAGAAGACTGGGGTTCGGTTCCCAGCACCCACGTGGTAGCTTATAATCATCTAACTCCAGCTCCAGGAGATCCAATGCCCTCTCCTGGCCTCCGAGGGCAGCAGGTATGTACAGACTGACAAATGCTCAAACATGTACAGCGAAAATAAATAAATATTTGTAAAAATACATTTAACAACTAATTAAGTTTTAGTAGCTATTCATGAGTTAGAGCCCTATCTTTAAGAACCCCATTGGGCGTGAATGGTCCAAATAGGAGCAAGATACATGAAACAGAAAGATTTCTTTATGCCATGCTACCTCAAGAAACTTACCTTGTAAGAAGAATTCCTGATTCATCATGCTTGCAAAGGCCCATTGAGGTCTTTCCAATTAGTCTCTGTGAATCTCCTGGGTTTGATGGCAACTCGGCCTATCTGGGGATGTTTATGTGTTTTAAAGTATCGGTTTGGGAACACAGCACTTACCATGAGGACTCTGTTTTGGTTTGGTTTGTTGCAGTCTAGAGGAGAAACTCATCCCGAAGGAATGGCCTCCTATAAGTTTTCTTTGACACAATGTCGTAAGATATTTCATATCTCATAAGACAATCTCGCTGCCACTGCCTTTTCCAACTTCTTGGCCATCACTGTGTGTTCTGTAATTCTACTGTTGCTTCTCCCTCAAACTAATAGACTTTTTACTGGAGTCAAAATAGAAATCTGCTCATTAACTTGAAGAGAGGGGAAGTGTGGCTTGTTCACGCTGCACCCCCCAGTCAGCAAGTTATGCATATCGGCATAGTATCAGCAAACTATGCATATCAGCACGATTATCCCATGATTATTCCTGGTATCCTTTAAAAGAGAAGGGACTTGAGAAATGGCACAGAGGTTAAGAGCACTGACTGCTCTTCCAGAGGTCCTGAGTTCAATTCCCAGCAACCACATGGTGGCTCACAACCATCTGTAACGAGATCTGGTGCCCTCTTCTGGCCTGTGGTCATTCATGCTGTATACCTAATAAATAAATAAATCTTTAAAAAAAAAAAAAGAGAGAGAGAGAAGCTTGAATTCACTAAATCTCTCATTGTAATGAGACTATTTACTAATTCATATAGATTTTGTCTTAGGAGGTCCCCAATTAAAAGCCATAGTCCCATCGCTTGCTATGTGAGCATGGAATATACGACACAGTTACTCATTAAAAAAAGAAAAAACAACCTTTCTCCTTTTTTCTTTTCTTCCTTCTTTTCTGTTTTGTTGTGGTGGTTGTTGTTGGTAGTGGGGTGTGTGTGTGTGTGTGTGTGTGTGTGTGTGTGTGTGTGTGTATGTGTGTGTGTGTGTGTGTGTGTCTTATTCGTGCATGTGTTGGTGCACAAATGTGTAGGTACGCATGCCTGTGCATACACACAGAGGCCAGTGGAGAGCATTTGATGTCCTCTGTGACTAGTCTCTCCCTGAACCTGGAGCTTGTTTTTGCTTTTGTTTTGTTTTGTTTTGTTTTCCCAGCTGGTGTGGATGCCAGCAAGCCCCAGGGTCCTCCTGTCTCTACTCTGGACAGCACTATGGTTACAGCCACATGGGAGACCTCACCCAGTTTATTGCCTAGGTGCTGGGATTGAGACTTGGTCTTTGTGGTTGAACAGTAGTGAGGGGAAGTGACACACTACACAATGTACCCCTCAGCAGCACAAGGAGGTCCCTTACTCTTTCAGGAAGCTTGTCTTAAACCAGACTGGGATTTGCGGCTTCAGGACAAGGGGGGACAATATTCAAGCCTATCCACTTTAAATCACAATGGAAATGTCTTTTTTATTATTGCTTGGTTGGTTGGTTTGGTTTTGGGTTTTGTTGTTGTTGTTTTTGTTTTTGTTTTTTGGAGACAGGTCTCTCTAGATCACCCTGGCTGTCCTGGAACGCTCTATGTAGACGAGAGTTGGCTCGAACCTACATAAATCCACCTGCCTCTGTCTCTGGAGTGCTGGGACTGAAGATGTGCAGCACCATGCCCAGCCAGAGAGTAGGCAGTAAGAGAGCAACAACAGAAGAGACCCTGCCTTGGACAAGACAGAAGGAGAGAATCAACGCCTGCAAGTTGTCCTCTGGCCCCTACCTGTGCACAAACACTCACACATACAATATAAGTAAATGAATAATTTTTTTTCAATTCTAGACAAAGCAGGGTATGTGGGGTAGCACATATCTGCAACCCTGTCATCGCACAGGAGATGGAGGCAGGACGGTCAAGAATTCAAGAACAGCTTGGCTACGTAGCAAGACCTCTGCCTCAGAAAACACCCCCCACCCCACCCCCAAAAAAGGCCTTACGAGATTTCAGAGACTCAAGATCTGTAGGAAATAAAGGATTTCAAAAAGAAGACATTTAACAAAATTTAACTAGAAAGTATTTCTGGGTGGATTGGTCTTAGACTAAAACAATTTATTCATTCCTGAAGAAAAGACTCACTCTAATTTTTTGTTGTTGTTGTTGTTTTGGTGTTTGTTTGTTTGTTTGTTTGTTTTCGAGACGCAAGTTTCTCTGTGTAGCTCTGGCTGTCCTGGAACTTGCTTTGTAGACCAGGCTGGCCTTGAACTCAAAAAGACCCACCTGCTTCTGCCTCTGGAGCGCTGGGATTAAAGGTGTATGCTACCACATGTGATTCTGATTTTTGTCTAGGTGCAATTTCAGATACTGGGGCATTCCCCAAAGCTCTGCAGAGGTTTGAACAGCAGAGAGTAAGAAAAACGGAGCCTGGCCAGCCTCAGTCCTCTGCAGCCCTCGCTGGTCTAACAGAGCGTGTTCTTACACAGCAAGCGAACGTGAACGTGAATGTCTTCCGATTCGGCCCCAGGCAGTTAACACCACCACCACCACCAGGCAGGTTCATTCTGTATTCAAGGTGGGCTGCTGTAGAACAATTTGTTTCACAACCAAAAGTTGACAGAACAAATCCAAAACATTTCCATGTACATGTTTACACGGGCAGCGATTGGCATCCGCGGCGGGTCTGAAGGTGTGCCTGAGGTCCCTTATGCTTTTTGTAACATTTTCAAATTCATTGCTGTCTTCTGGATGACAGGAAATTCAAGTCTGCCTTCCTCCTGGGAGATCTTTATTCACAGACAAGTCAAAAACCCTTGACAAAAGGCAACCAAGGGAACTTGTTGACCTTTTAGCTGTCTGCCTAACATCAGGGCAAGTATTGTTCCCTGATAAAACAAGAAATTCAATTTAAGGGGAAATTTAGAAGGTATTTGAGGCATTCTCGTTTTATTTTACCTCTCGGGCTGTCTTTCAAACAGAACAAATGTAAATAAACAAGAGCTGCGCTCCCGTCCAAGGATTCAGTAACAAATATCTGGTCTCACAGCTTGATGTAAATGAGACATTGTCTGTCTCCTTATTTGTCTTCCTTTCTCCCTCACCCTCTTCCACTTACACACACACACACACACACACACACACACACACTCACACACAGCCGTGCACACGAATTCCTGACACTGAAGCCTCGTTTCTTTGCTATATCATTCACTTTGCCCACATCATTTGTTACATCTTGAAAAGCTATGTTCTTTTATAATTAGGGAAAAAGGACATCCCAATAATGCACCCTGAGTCACTCCTTATTTGTATTATGTAGCCAGAGTGAAGACAGTCTAGCTACAAGCGTGTTAATCTTTTAATAATACAGAGGTTGGCTTAGGTTACAATTTGATTTTAACACATATTGACTAATGAAAATACTTCTCTCTCTCTCTCTCTCTCTCTCTCTCTCTCTCTCTCTCGGAGCTGATGAAACATCCATTCAGCAACAATGATTTAGCATAAGGAACGGTGCTGGGATTATAAAGTCAAATAAGACAGGCCCTACCTCCAAGAGGGAAGAGCCTGGAAGAGGACAGACAGCGGCAGACCTACTTCACCAAAGTGCCTGAATTGTGCCCACAGCTTTTAAGAGGAAATTCTCCTCCGTGAGGCACTCACATTTCTGCCTAATAGAATCTCATGTTCCTTTCATTTCTACAGAGACCTCATATTTGACTCTGCTCCCACTAAACTCAGCACTTCTGAGGAACGTAGTAATTCAATGCACTACTGAGGTGCTCTATGTGAGACTGGAGGTGAGGAAAAGGAGGTCTCTCTTAGATCTATGAAACCTTACTTTCTTAAAGCTGGTTGAAGTGGTTACACCACATAGTACAAGATGCCAATAACCGTTCATGTCTTTAGGATTATTAATCACGTTGCAGATGTCTGCACTAAAGGACTCCTGCCTTCTGGGGAGAAGGGTTACCTTGTGTCTTTCACCTTTGTACTCTCCATGCCATAAATCTGCCAGGATAAAATCACTTTCAGTCTCCAACCAAAAACCAAACTGAACCAAATGAGAAGTACACATGGTGAGCCCTAAGCTCAGCAACAAAGTTCTGCGATTTGGTCAACGTGGTAAACCTGATTCTTGCATCTAGGTGTCTGGATTTGAACTGAGAGTCACTTTAAGGAGTAGGTACATCCAGGCCCTATTTGTCCTGAAAAGCAGGACAAATTTGTACTAAAAGCAGACTTTCTGTTCCAATGGATTAACCCAAAGGCAAAATACTCGTCACAGACAGAGATGGAGACTGTGGGCCACTCACTCCCAAAGCCCTTCTAGGCAGCAGCTAGAACCAACTGTCCCACTAAAGCATGGTAAACAAAACACTGGCAGAATGACCCATACATTACTGCCCACACATTTAGTCCTTTATAAGAATGTGATTCCCAAAACACCACACCCCTTAATGTTCTTGGGCTCGTAGTGTTGGCATTAGAATGTTTGCATAGCACCCCGATTGTATGACTTTCAACTGAAGTTGCCTCTCACATAATGCTTACTTCCCAGCCTGTAGCAGCAGTGTGGCATGCATTTGACATTGCTTAACATGAGGCCAGGCACCAGACTGAATGAACCACACACACGCTCTGGAGGCTTCACCAAGAAGATGGACACCAAGTGCTTTTATCCTGACTTCATGACATTTCAAGCCAGACATACACCCACAGATCTCCCAAAAACTGAGGTGGATTTTTGCCAACAAGTAGTGACTACTTGGAATGTGCACTGTACTCCAGTTGTATTCTATTTACTCCACTTGTTAAGTGAATTTCTAGTTTGAATAGAGTTGATTTTATAACACAGGGATTTATCATTTATAATTTAAAAATCAACTCTGATGTATCTATCCATTCCTACCTTCTCTATACTGTCTGTCTGTGTGTGTGTGTGTGTATGTGTGTGTGTGTGTGTGTGTGTGTGTGTGTGTGTGATGTGTTTGATTGGTATAGGTTTGAGGCTCCTAATAGTATGCTGTCTATGGAACAGAGTGAAGTTTTGTAAAATAAATAATAAATACATATACTACATAAAAGACGTTTTAAAAATTATGTGTATGGGTGTTTTTGCCTGAATGTATGTATGTCTGTGCACCAGGAAAATGCATCAGGAAAATGCATCAGATGCAGTAGAACTGGTGTTAAGGATGGTTATAAACCACCATGTAGGTGCTAGAAACTAAACCTGGGTCCTCTGAAAAAAAACAAGTCCTCTTAACAACTAAGCTAACTCTCCAGCTCCAGCATGCAAAACTTTTAGATGACCATTTGAAGAGAAATCAGGCTGCTCAGTAAACATTCAAATCTTTTTCATGGCAGGACTGGCCCCAGCTAGGGGCCCATCTCTACCCCAGCCTGGGCCCCAGAAGATAGCCAGAGGCTGCAGACCTGGCCTACCACCACAGGTACGTGGTGGAGAGCAAAAGAGAAGCGAAGCGGTGTGTGCTCTATGAAGAGAAGCACTGAGGAACAGCCTGATGTGAGAGGCCTCCACTGCCACCTGAGGCCATGGTGATATCTGGGCCCGTGCTGCCGCTGAGGGCCATGTCTGAGTCTGTGGCCCTTCTGTACCAGGAGTCTTTGTCAAAGTGTGTGGTCCTGTTACCCCAAAGACCACGTGGATCTCCTCTGTCTAGGGCCAGGTCGGAGGCCATGTTGATGTCGGAGTACCACCCTGAGCCGGCCCAACCTCTCACCAGATACCACATGGTGATGCCAGTGGTGACATGGGCACAGGAGAGCTAGCCCCACCTCTTGCTGGCTGCTGCACTTGGGAGAGCTTGCTCTGGTGGCATGGGCAAGGAAGAGCGGGCCCCACCCCTCTCCTGGACAGCACAGGAAAGCTGGACCTGGGGGCATGAATGTAGGAGAACTAGCCCCAAGGTGTAGGTGCAGGAAAGCTGGTGAGCTGACCAACTTAGCTACCACCCAGACCCAGACCCAGGGCTTTGAGCTGGCCCATCCCAACACCCACCCCATCTATGACCTGCTAGCAAGTGTGAAGGGGCTGGTCCTGCAGAACCAAAGCTTCGGGATCTCCATGACACAGGGCAACAGCAGGATGTCCAGGAGGAGTCTGGATGAGGGTCCAGTACTGATGGTGCACCAGAAACCAGAGGCCTCAAAACAGACCAATGACTCATCACAATGAACATTTGCAAGTAAAGCTGTTTGGACAAAAGGGTACACACTGTGTGGCACACCATGACACACCGCAGCTTCCACAAGGCTTTGTTTTCTTTCTATTTTCTTTTGAAGGAAGGTTACAAGGACAGAGGGCAGATATGGAAGGACTGGGAAATGAGTGGGATTGAGATGCATGATGTGAAATTCACAAAGAGTCAATAAAAAATTACAGGGGGAAAAAATCTTTTTCATAAAGGTTGCCTAACCAGTAATGTGAGCACTGCAGGGCTTTACCCACAGTTCTTTCTAGCGTCTACCCATAGGCTGAAAAATAGAGATTGAATCTGAAATAGTTATTTTTCTTCGTGGTTTGGTCTCATGTTCTCTCATTCTGTGTGTGTGTGTGTGTGTGTGCTATAAACATATTTTCACTTAGTAATAAGGCTCATATCTGAAAACAACCTCCATCACACTTGGCCCCTTAATTAATCACCCTGTTGATACAGTAGAACCTGGCTTGTTACCCCTGGTACTTTCTTGATGGTGCAAAGTCTGCTTACCCTGTACCCCCATTGGAACTCTATGTTCCATTTCCACTGTTTTCATCACCTTCGTGATTATAGTTACCGCAAAAATAGGTACTAGTATGAAGGTCACAAAGGGGAGAGACCATACCTTCCTCATTCCTGCGTCCCTTGAGGCCAGGAGAGCACTGTACTCTTACGTGCTCCCATGCATGCACCCACGCACACATTTTAAAAATACATAAAGTAAAAAGAACAAAAATCTCAGTGCCAGTTATAGACTACTTCCTTACAAGTTGTGGAGCACCAGGGTTCCTGAAGCACCAACAAAACACAGCCAATGACGCTGCCTTTGAGTGCCCACCAGAACTAAATAGAACCAATTGCCAAGGGCATCATATGCTCTGATCGAGACATCAAGCTAAGCTGGGCTGGATGCTTCCTCCTAGTGGCTAACCTTCACAGTCCTGGAGGACACTGTGCATGGGGTGGGGGGAATCATCAACAACAGTCATACTCAGCTGTGGACTTTATGTGCAATACTATTGACCGGCCAGGTATAATGCACCCCGTGGTGTAGTAGTAACAAATCTGCTAGAGTGGTAACCAACTGCCTTCTAAATGGCTTTGAGTCCCTAGAGGGGAAGCTACTTCTGTTGTTTTATTCATTGGACTGATGTGGGAGACCTGCTCCCACTTTTTCCCCCAGGGTCCTCTTGAGTAGGGAGAAGTGAGAAATATTTAGATAGAAATATAGAATGGAGAGAGACAGATAGAAATATAGGATAGCCTCGGGAGGGCCTGGGTCAAAACCCACCAGCCCCTTCTGTCTCTTCTAAAGGGCTGTTTATAGAAATGCCGAGGGGTGGAGCAAAAGACCTCCCCCTAGCACAGCCAAGTGCAGACCCTTCCAAACACCTGGTAACCACACACGTGGTCAAGCCATCCCCTTCCTTATGCAGCCCTGCTGGGTAAAGCAAGCTCAGATCTCACTAGGAAACCTCTGTGGGCCCCCACAGACTGATGTCCCCATCAAAAACTCTATTTATGCCTATACATTAGTGTTACTGTCAACATTGGGCACAGCTTGTTTCAGTGGGGAGTGGTAATTACAGAGACCCATAAGCAGTCAAGCATTGAGATAAGTAACTGTCGTCAGTCAGAAATGCGACACCTATATCACCTCTTCCGAGGCTCAGGAAACATAGAAGGAGTTTTTTTAAAAAAAATGTGAGGACCATAGGAAGGGGCAGGATGTTGTAAATGTCTTCTGGACATGACATGACCATTGCAATTTTAAACTCCCAGAAACCATGATTATCTGTACAAGATCTGCTCATGAACATTCGCATCAGCATCCTGTGACGGGACAGGGAGTGGCTCACTTCTATATAATCACTTGGTGATGGGAGAATGAGAGACTTTTTCTTCAATGCTATAGCTGCTCACGAACAACCTCTCACCCATACTTCTGTAACCCTAATGAGACTCATTGAGTCATAAAACAAATAACAAACACAAAAAGACATTTAAAAGACATAAAAGTAGATCGGGGACTGGTTAGGAAGAGGAAGGAGCTCATTGAGAGTGGGCGGGGACAGGAGAGGAAAACACGAGTGACTATACCCTAGCTTGCTTTCCGTTGCTCTCGTAAACACCATAACCCAAGCAACTTCGAAAGGAAAGGGCTTATTTCTTCATATAGCTTACTGTCCATCAGGAAGGGAAATCAAGCAGGAACCTGGAGACAGGAACCCAGCCATAGCACATGGAGGAACACCACTTACGGGTTAACATGGCTCATCAGCTTACATTTTCATACAACCCGGGACCATCTGCCCAGGAACGGTACCGACCTAGTGGGCTGGGCCTTCCCACATCAATCACTGATCAAGAAAATTCCCTTTAGACTCTCTTACAGGCACTCTGATGGAGGCATTTTCTCAGTCGAGGTTCCTTCTTCCCAGATGACTCTAGCTTGTGTCAAGGTGGCAAAATAAATAACCAGCACATGTATTATTATGTATAATTAATACAGGCTAATAAACATTAAAAGATCACAAAAAATTTGAAAAGAGGACAGGCAGGAATATATATATATATATATATATTTGTTTACTTATTTATTTATTTATTTATTTACTTACTTACTTACTTACTTACTTACTTACTTAGTATAACTGTGCCCAAGCAATGTGCTCAGCCAAGTGCTAGATAAACACCTACCCTGACACTTACCATCTGCCTGAAATGAATCAGAGTTGTGCGGTCGGTCTGTCTGTATATAAGACCCACATCACAGCACACAGTAGAGCTCACTGCTTGATTCATGCCACACCTGGTGTAACATCCGAATCTACTCCAGCTTTGTACTGATTCTGTCTGCACGCAAGTCCACCTTTCTTCACAGAGCTCTTCTTTCACCTTTCTCTAGCGCTCTTTAAACATGTTTCATTCTCAGGTAACTATAATGTCTTAATTGTGGAGTCCAGTGAGACGGCTCAGTGGGTAAAGACAGCTGCCACCAGGCCTGGATAACCTAAGTCCAAGACCTGGAACCCATAAAGGGAGAATCAACTTCTCCAAGTTGTCCTCTGATGTTCACATGTATACAGAGAGAGAGAGAGAGAGAGAGAGAGAGAGACAGAGACAGAGACAGAGACAGAGACAGAGACAGACAGAGACAGACAGAGACAGACAGAGACAGAATCAATAAATTTTAAGTGAGATTTGAAGTTTGTGTAACATAGTTACATGTACCATATCAATCCTCACAATTCTGTGAGGTGAGAAGGCTCCTACAGACTCAGACGGCCTTGTCCTACTTGTGTGTCTTCCTCGTCTTTAGTCCTAATCATCCCTTTTTGGAAGGTACAGCATTGTTCTCTGTCCTGTTCCAAGGTCAGATGGCATCAGCAGATTGCTACAAAACATAAATAGCACCCATCCCTTGACAAGAAGTTATGACTGTTGACTGAATTTCCCTCATCATCTTCAAGGCCATGATGCCATTTTTTATTCTAGCCAACTGGAGTTTTCCATCTCTAGACTAAAGAGCTAAATATGGCACTTAATGTAAAACCTTACAGCAAAGCGACAATTTCTGTGGGGGTTTTGTTCTTCCAAAAGATATGTGTTAAAACAGGAAATAAGACATGTATAAAAGAAGAGTGCGCGCGCACACACACACACACACACACACACACACTCATGTGCATATATATCATTGGATATTTATTCCATAAGCAAGATTGAGAGATTGTGCAAAGGAGCCCTGTAAAGAGAAACAAAGGATCAAGAAGTGTGGAAGAAATTACCAAAAACAGACCGGTCACATTCTCCCAGCCAGCAAAGGAGTGATTAAATGGTGGTGTCTAGAACTCTTACTTCCTCTGCATAATGCCTGCTGCTGATCCTGTCCTGACTGAAATTCAGTCTGCTCTGTATCTACCAATTCTGGAAAATACTTGCACCACTTTTGACCTGCAAGTCAACCTTAGCTAAAACTTTAGACATCTTATTTTTTTTTTATTGAATTTCATAGAATCTGAGTGCACTGTGCCCTGGGCAGTCTTCTCATCACTCACTGGGAGGTGGATACCCTTGCATGTGGCTTGGGTCCCATAGAACACACTTTCACAGTGGCCGCTGAAGTAATTCAGAGACACATTGTCAACGTGTCAAACTTAACCATGTGTCTCAAATTCAGTTCACTGCCTTACAGCTGAAGTTGGGATTATTCTTTCAGTTAGGGTAGCTGGTTCCACACCAGAACAGAAGATAAAATGTGATTTTATAGCTAACAATTGTTTTAAAGTCAAATGCCCTTTTGGAACTCTTTTTTTCTTGACTTTACACAGGTTTTGAACAGGGGGTGAGAGGGAGGGAGGACACACAGACAGGGCATGCTCGGTGATCCACTTTACAACCCCCTAGAAGGTTACTTCATTGGCTTGAGACTCTGCTCCTGTAGGAATACAGCAGCCTGGTCTCCTAGCACCCACAGAAATCCCATGTAGTCAAATTTTCTCCATACTCTGAATAAAGTGAAATGCTGCTTGCTTGTCAGTGAGGGTCTAGGTAGATGCACCATAAAATTAATGAAATTGAAGCTTTAGTACTTGAAGTTCCCAGACTTCAATTATTTTTACTTATAATTCTATGGTAGGTGTTAAGGTGTTAGGGTTTCTATTGCTATGAAGAGACACCATGACCACAGCAACTCAAACATTTAATTGGGGTAGCTTGCTTACAGTTCACAGGTTCAGACCATTATAATCGTGGTGGGACATGGTGGCAAGCAGGCAGACCTGGTGCTGGAGAAGTCGCTGAGAGCCCTACATTTGCAGGCAACAAGACTGGACTGGACTGTCTCACTGGGTGTGGCTTGAGCATATATGAGATCTCAAAGCCTGCCTCCACAGTGACACATTTCCTCTAACAAGACCATACCTTCTCCATCAAGGTCTCACCTCCTAATAGTGCCATTTTCTTTGGGGGCTATTTTCTTTTAAACCACCCCATTCCACTCCCTGGTCCCCAAAGGCTTGTAGCTATATCATAATGCAAAAATGCATTCAGTCTAACTTCAAAAGTCTCCATAGTCTATAACAGTCCCAAACTTATTTAAAAGCCTAAAGCTCAAAGTCTCTTCTGGGATTCACACAATCTCTTAACTATAATCCCCTGTAAAATCAAAATCAAAAGGCATATTACATACTTTGAACATATAATGGCACAGGATATACATTACCATTTCAAAACATAATAGGGAAGGGAGCACAGTGAGGAAATACTAGACCAAATCAAGACCAAAACCAGCTGGGCAAACTCCAAATTCTGCATCAAAGCATTCTTCAGATCTCCAACTCCGCTCAGCTTTGTTGACTGAAACACACTTCTCTCTCTTGGGCTGGTTCCAATCCCTGTTAGCAGCTCTCCTCAGCAGGTATCCCATGACTCTGGCATCTCCAACATCTTGGGGTCTCCAAGGCAATCCAGGCTTCAACTTCACAGCTTCACACAATGGCCTCTCTAGGCCTCCATTCAAGGACACTCCTGACACATGCCTGGCTTCAGTGGCTTTCCTTAGTCACAGGGACAAATTCCATAACCCCTTTCTTCTATCCTCAACTCCAGAATTACATGGCCTAAGCTGCCAGGTTCTGTTGCTCTCTGGAGCTAGAACATGGCCTTCTTGTTCAATTACATCTTTACCAACTTTCTGTTTTTGATGGTTAGACCAGGCTGGCCTCAAACCCAGAGATCTGCCAGCCTCTGCCTTCCCCCAGCCACTTTCTCCACCAAAATATCACTAGAATCATTTCTAGGCAACATACTAAAATTCTTCTCCATGCTCCTACTAGTATGGCCCATTAAGCAGTGTTTAAAGCATTCCACTGCTTTCCTAACCCAAAGTACCAAAGTCCAAATTCCTCTAAACAAAAGCATGGTCAGGCCTATTACAGCAATACCCTAGTCCCTGGTACCAACTTCTGTCTTAGTTAGGGTTTCTATTGCTTGAGGAGACACCATAATCACAGCAACTCTTATAAAGGAAAAATATTTAATTGTGATGGCTTACAGTTTCTGAGGTTCAGTTCATTATCATGGTGGGA